>CAUYSK010015027.1:0-98387 GCA_963575035.1 Avahi laniger | reverse complement strand
TCAATTTTTAGGCAAATAAGGAGGATGGAGACTCTCGTCTTAAAGTGTCATTGTCCTACCATATGCAGAAATACAGAGCTTTTAAAGGGAGAGTTTTTTTGTTTCAGGCTATTGTTATTTAACTATAGTTGATGGTTCTGATTTATTCCATCTCCAGAGAAGACAATCTCATGATCTTTGCCTGGACAATTCCTTGAGCCATCACCTGTGGTACAAAGAACAGAGGACTCTCCGCTGCCCCTCGGATTATAGGGATGTAGATTTTAATTTCCAAAAAGAGTAGGGGGGGCATTTAAAGAGACAGTTTGTAAAACATTTTACCCTTTTCAGGGCTATTCCCTCTGTTATAGGAGCAGGTGATAAAAATCAGATAGGTATGAAAATTAACTGCATTTCTTTGTTTAGGTAATTGTACTTGAGTAAATATGCAATCCTGTCACTGATCTGTTCTCTTTGGTGATTTCAACTCATCTTTTTCCTTGAAAACAACAAAAAGAAAGAGCGAAAGAAGAAAAGAAAGAAGGGAGAATGGAAGGAAGGCAGAAAAGAAGGAAGGAAGGTCAAGAAAGGACAAGAAAGAAAGAAAAAAGAAAGGAAAGAAAGAAAGAAGAAAAAAGAAAGAAAGGGAGGGAGGAGGAAGGAAAGAAAGAGATACAGAGGTGAAAAAGGAAAGAAAGTTTAGAGCATGTTTATTTAGTTGAGGCTGCGTGGGAGTGGGGGGAGAGTGGATGGGGAGGGGCCATTCTATTTGTTTGCAAATCTTTTCATATACATACCCTGCTCATTCAAGCTAAGTAATCTACACGTTCTCTTTCCATTAGAGTGTAATATAACTTTGGACTAGCACTCTGAAGTTTGAGAAGTGGAGGAGATGACACTGGACTTTATTTCTTGTCTGGCATTCCAGAAGGAGGCAAACATGCAGGAAGCCCACTTGCTGGCAGCACTGGAGATTGCCCTCTGCCCACAGCTACTGTGGCCTCAAGTGTAATGCTGAGGTTATTGAGGGAAAAGAGGCAATTACTTGGCTAAGTGTGGCTTCCTTAGGTGAATGTATAGTCAAAAAAACTGTAGGGTAGATCAGTAACAGGGCCAGAGACAAAGTTGCTTCCCTGTGAGTGGAACATGTCCCCAGGGAGCCTCCACCCAAGCTATTCACAGTTACCACCTCTGCTGGGCAGAGACAGGATAAGCAGGTCGGTGAGGCAGCACTAGCACGTGGGCGAGTTGACTCCCAGACACATAAAACCACCCAGAAACAGCGGGAGGAGGAAGCACCAGGGAAACACAATTAAAACCTGGGAGAGAATGTTAACCAGACTAGGACTGAACTGTACACATGAACTGAATGAGAAATCAATTACTGTATCACACAGAAATTAACCCCAGAAAAGACTAAGTAAAACTGAGTACAATAGATAAGTAGGTAGCTCCAAGTCAAACAGTCTAACAAATAAAGAATAATACTTTTTTTGAATATTCAGGTTTGTCACTGGGATTATAATTATTAAATTGTATACATGAATATTACTTGTCAAAGTAAATGAAATAAACCCAAATTCTAGTTAAGCCGTTTACATTGTTATGTCCAACATTGTACATATGATAATTTCCAGAAACTTGAGAACGCAGTGAGAACACCCAAACCTATTGTTGTTCACTCTCTGCCAAATATTTTAATTTAAAATTTTTGAAGATGTTTTTGTTCTCATGCACAATAGTATGTGAGAACCACTGGCCACAAGTGAAATGAAAAATGATATAACTGAGAGATAATTTTATTTGTACATAATAATAAGAAAGCCCACATATACCTGAGAATAAAGATGATGCTAACAAAAGAGAAAAAGGAAAAGAGAGAAGAGGCGATTTAGCAAATAGAGCAAAACATCATATAGCTAAAGTAAAGATTTGATTTTCTGAATATCAACAACTCATGATTATTTCAAAAATTAATTGGACAGAGCTTTACTGTCTTCTTTCTTTGGGAATTTTGCTATATTTATTTCAACTTATAGCTATTCAGTAATTTATCATACTCTGCATTCATCAAACCATTTCATTTTTTGACACATTTTAAATTGAAAACATCATAAAATTTCCCCCTAAATACTTCACTATGCACATTAATCATTACAGTTTAATATTTTTACATGTTTTTCTTTTGATATAAAATTTACATATAATAAAGTCTACAAATCTAAAATTATAGAGTAAGTCATCACTTAACATTGATAGATTCTTAGAAACTGCAACTTTAAGCAAATCGACATACGGCAGGTCCTATCATAATGTCATTTGTTTTGTTATAACAGTGATGAGGGAAAAAAAATTGGTTTTGTTACATGTCATTTCATTTAAAGTCGCAGTTTCCCAGAATCGATGCTGTTAAGTGAGTACTTACTGCATACTCACCAAGTTTTGACAAGACCACACACCTGTCGAATATAAATCCCTAGTAAGATACAGAACATTACCTTCATGCCAAAATATTTCCCATGCCCCTTCCCAGTCAATAGGCACTTCTGCTTCAACATATCCAGAGACAACCACAATTTTATTTTTTTCTCACATTAGAGTAGTGTTGTCTGGACTAAAATTTCATATGAATAAAATCATATAGCACATATTCTTTTATAAAAGCTTTATTTCACTCAGCACAATGTTTCTGAGTTATCCATCCTCTTGTATATTAGTGATTTTTTTTTTAATTGCTGAGTGGTATTTATTGTATGAGTACACCAAAGTTTGTTTATTCATTCTTATATTTATTGACCCCAGGGCTACTTCCAGATTGGGCTATTAAGCATAAAGTAGCTAATGCTTCTTGTAAAAGTCTTTTGTGAGCTATTTTCCTTTCTTTGGTGGGTATGTTTAGTTATATAAGAGGTAGTGTGCACATTTCCAAAACCATTTATATGACTGTAGTTTATATTTACTACTATATATTACTACCAACAACATGTGACAGGTCCGGGTCCTCCCTGTATCAACATTTGGTGTCAGGCATCTTAATTTTAGCCATAGATGGCGGACTGGAAGCAGCCCGTGCACACCTCTGTCAAGGAGAGGATCGAATGTTGCAGTTGGATGTCCACCTACTCTCTTGGAAAGAGCATTGTAAAACACCAGAGAAGTGACAGGGGATTTTCAGAGTGAAGGAGAAGGCGACGGGTGACACATTCTGCAAGATCAGAGGGTACCTGGGGTAGGCAACCACACGTGGGGAAGGTCAAGAGGAGAGAGCCCTGGGGCTCCATGGTCCCCTGCCCACCGCAGGCACCCAGCCTGAGCTGTGAGGTGGCCCCAAAGCCACCACAGTCCTCTGGTCTGATCGAGAGAGCTGCTTGGAGTCTGTGCAGCTGCATTACGCTGGAGAGCAGGCGCAGCAGGGACCTGGTGGCAGCCGTTCTGAGCGAGTTACTGCAACCGACGCCATTCTGAGCTCTCAGGTACAGGGGGCCGGGTCTACCCGGGGCTCAGCTTTGCTGCAGCCACCTCCACATGGCAGCTTTACTCTCTGTCATGCCTTCAGATACTGTTTCTTTGCAACACGAAACTATAAAAACAGACAAAAAAAATTCCTTTTTCAACTGCTGCCGATGGCTGATAAGAATGGGATTTTTCTTTCCACGTGAGGTAGGCCTTCTTGTACTAGAAAAATACTACTTTGTGCAAATTGAGTAATAATTTGTTTTATTGTGCTAAAATACAAATAACATAAAATTTACCACTTTAATCATTTTTAAAATGTTCAATTCAGTGGTATCAAGTATATTCACAATATTACACAATCATCACCACTATCTAGTTCCAGAACATTTTTATCACTGCAAATGGAAAAGCCACAGCATTAAGCAATTACTCCTCATTCCTTCTTCCTCTCAGCTCCTGGCAACCACTAATCTACTTTTTTCCTCTATGGATCTCCTATTCTGGATATTTCATATAAATGGAATCATATACTATGTGGGTTTTGTTGTTGTTGTTGTTGTTGTTGTTATTGAGTCAGAGTCTTGTTCTGTAGCCTGGGCTACAGTGCAGTGGCAGCAGCCTAGCTCACAGCAACCTCAAACTCCTAGGCTCAAGCGATTCTCCTGCCTCAGCCTCCTGAGTAGCTGGGACTACAGGCGAACGCCACCACGCCCGGATAATTTTTCTATTTTTAGTAGAAATGGGGTCTTGGTCTTGCTCAGGTTTGTCTTGAACTCCTGAGCTCAAACAATCCTCCCATCTCGGCTTCCCAGAGTGCTAGTTTCATAGGTATGAGCCACTGCGCCTGGCCCAGTATGTGGTGTTTTATGCCTGGCTTTTTTCACTAGGTTCAATATTTTCAAGGTTCATCCATGTTGTAGCGGGTATCAGTATTTCATTTCTTTTTATGGCTAAGTAACATTCCATTGTATGGATATGAACAATTTGTTTTTCATTGATTCACTGATGAACATTTGGGTTGTTTCCACATTTGGGCTATTGTTAATAGAAATGCTATGAATATTTGTGTACAAGTTTTTATTTGAGTACCTATTTTCAATTCTCTTGGATACCTAGAGGTAGAATTACTAGATAGTACGATAATTCCATGTTTGACATATTGCGGAACTGTTAAGCTGTTTCCAAGAGAGGCACATTTTACATTCCTACCAGCAGTGTATTAGGGTTCTAATTTCTCCATATGCTCACCAACACTTGTTATTTTCTATTTTGAGGGGTTATTTTGTTTTTGTTTTTAATTATGGCCATCTTACTAAGTGTAAAGGGGTAGCTTATTGTTTTGATTTGCATTTTCCTAACAACTAATGATGTTGAATATCTTTTCACATGCTTGTGAGCCATGTGTATATCTTTTGTAGAGATGTATCTTTTCAAGTTCTTGGCTCATTTCTTAAATTGGATTACTTGTATTGTTGTTGTTGAGTCATAAAAGTTTGAACGTGAGAGTAAATTAGAAATCATCCTGAAAAGCACTCTAATCTTGCAAAGGAAGGAACTGAGACAACGGGAAGTTACGTGCATGACCACATCCACTCAGTTACTAATGAACCTGGGACTCAGATGCAGGTGTCCTGTCCCCTAGTGCTCGAGCTGTCCCTGTCGCATATTCTGCTACATCATAAAACAAAGTTTTTAAAACAGTCCAACCGGCATTCAGAGGACAATCTGAAATATTGAAAGAGTGATGACTGCCAGGGCAATCTTAAATATTTCAGAATAATGAATCTATATTTTAACTTATAAATAAGATTTAGGGTTTAATGAAGGTATTAAAGGAATGCATATAAAACACAAAACCCATAAAATGTGTGAATACGTATTTTGAGTGTCATTTTGTGATTAAGGCAATTAACAAAGAGAATGCAAATTATAAATGGATTTTAATGATCCTCGCCTAAATCCGGAGTTTAAAATATCTATCAGACAAAATAAAATAAAGGAGGGAAATTGATATATGCTGTAAAACATTAAATATGAAATAGTACTAAAAATTAATTCATTCTTGCTACCTTTACCATGCCCTCAAGGCTTTTAGTTTAGTTTTATTTTGTTTTTGTTTTTTTTTTTTAAATTTCAATTAGTTGTAAAGCATAAAAGAAGGACACAAGAAGGAGTGAAAAGCTTTAAAAAAATATTTAAAAAAAGGATTGATACTTCTCCAGAGACCAGACTTCTTTCGGCGATGAATTAAATGGAGTGCAAGGAGGCCAGCCTGCCTCTCTTGGGCTCTAAAGCCAACTTCTGCTGTTCTGTATCAGTCAGAGTATGGGGGACATCAGAAACAACAAGGCCAAAGGTCTACAGCCACGGCGACGGGAGATAAAAGATGGAGCTAATCAGATGCTTAGATGGGCCAGGAACCAAAACATGGATTTAGGATCAAAGCACTCAGCTATTTCAGATACAGCAAACAGAACAGAGCATGACCTTCAGCTGGGGAGAGAATGTGCCAGGCCCAAATTTTCTCAGAGGTCAGGGATTATAAACGAAGGATCGTTGATAAAAACACAGACAGGAGTAAATTGCCTTAGTGCCTTGTGACCTGAAAGGTATATTTGCTCTGCTATTCTTTCCTGTGTAGGAGAGAACGTCCTTTAGCTCAGCTACCAAAAAGCATTGTAACATTTTCCCCCAGAGTTTCCTTTCATTTTTTTTTCATAATTTTAACATAATCAAAATTCATTCTTCCATTTATATGAGAAAGTCTTAAGAATCATCAGCAGTTATTCTTCATCTTGGCCTTTTTAATGATTTAAACAGTTTAAATATAATAGAATTGGGGGAATATTCTGATATTCCTACATGGCATCTTACCTTTGGTAGAGAGGGGAATCGTGGAGCAAAAAAAGAAGCCAGGAATTGTTACACATGAACTGGAATGCATTTGGAATCACATTTCTTCTGGTTAGATAGTTAATTTGCCTTGAAGACAAAGGAGTTTATTATGTAGGAACTCAATTTCCTATTGGGCTCTTATAAATTTCTCCCTATAGATAATGCAGACCATTGGTTTTAAACAATGGGCTATATCTTCTAAATACAAAATATGTTTCCACTTGATATCTGGCAATATGAAAACAAAACCATGCATTTATTTGCAGAAATTAAAATATGGACACATTTATTTGTTATGAAGAATAGTATAATTCATTGTTATATTTTCTGTGCTACCTTTGGAGGCATTCTTTTATTTTTAGTTTTAAGTAGTTGTCTTATGTCCAATTTATAGCACCAACTCCAATTCACAGATATTATATGTAAATCTTTCTGCCACGTCTCCATTTGCTAGCTAAAATTTAGTGCAGGAGAGAGGTGTATAGAATATGAAATGCTGAGAGTAAGGTTTTTGTGATGGATCAGTCTGTGCTCAAAAAGTGGCGTGGCCGATGCAGCATGTTGCAAACTCAAATCCAATCTGCATATATTCCTTGCTAATAGAAACCAATTTGTTCAGATATCCAGCTTTCAAAGAAGATGACCTTTTCTCCAGCTCAAGGATAAATTGTGATCTTTCTAAATTCCAGCACTGTCCACTAGGAATTTCTGGGATGACAGAAATGTTCCATTTCTGCACAGTCCAACATAATAGCCATTAGCTTTATAGAGCTTTTGAGTACTTGAAACATGGTTAGTGAGATTGAGCAACTAAATTTTTAATTTTATTTAATTTTAATTAATAAAACTTTAAATATAAATAAATGCATATAACTACAGGCTACTATATTGGACAACACAATGCAACTAATCATGGTGATTTCATGCCCATAATTGAGCTGACATCAATCATTGGACAAAATTTTGGCCAGTGGATGGGAAGAGAATGTTGCTGGCAAACAAAATGGTTCTTTTCTCCTACTGGACTGTGCTCTACCTCTCATTGTTGCCTCGAATTCTGGCACCAATCTTACTGCACCATGGCAGAGCAAGGCTGCTTCAGAGTTGATTATTATTTTGCAAATTTCTGTAAATAAGGATAATGAATTTTTCCAATTGTTTAAGGCATTTTAATTTGTGTCTCCTATTATTTGCAAAGGAAACATCATAATTAATATAAACATCTTTTAGATTATTATGTGATGAACTTGTCAGAAGTATTTTTTAATCTTCAAAATTAATATAAGCTATTATTTGAATTTTAAATAAAATAAAGATCATTTCTTTGTGTATAGTATGTATCTTTGATATGGTAAGTACTTATACAGTAACAACAATAATAGTGAAGATCATAGTTGTACAACATTTTCATATTTGTTGCCCAAACTGAAATTCATCTTAAAATCTTCTAAATAGGTAGCACAAATAAAATATATATGCTATTTTGTAAATGAATAAATTGAAATTAAAAATGGTTAATGAGGTCAGACAGCTCATAAGTATTGGAATATATCTGTTCTTTTTACATATTAATAATTATTATTGATAATTACTCTGTATTAGCAGATTTCAAGAAGAATACAAGACAGACATACCATTTAGATAATTACATATTTAAGGATCTAGTTTTTTGCATCCGAGAAATCTCTGGCTGTATATAGAACCAGTACATTTTTAATCAGGGAAGTAGGCTGGGAAATGTCACATTGAAGAGATGAGCAATATTTGTTTTATGGAAAATTCTTTAAAAAAAGAAATAATTGAATTAAAAATTGGATTCTAAAAAATATATAAAATAAAAAATATAAATGTATGAAGTTACATGTAGTGAATGACTCCCTGAATTTCACAGCTAAGAAATTGATGAGAACTAATATTTACTACTATTAAAGTTAGTTATTCAAACCTTAGGCCTTAAAATGTGGTTATCAGTTGCAAATGTTAAGGCAGAATTTAGAAAGTATGCTTAACAGTGGAGCACTAAGTTGGTTTTAGTGTCTTCTTGCATTCAGAGATGATGCTATTGTTTTCCCTTGCCTTTCAGAGCAGGAAAAGAACCTTTGAACACAACAGAGCCTTCTTAGTTTAGGTGTCGAGTTTGTGAAACTCAAGAATGGTTTGTTGAGGGAGACTATGCATCTCCTTTCTGAAAGTATTAATATAGACTTGATCATCATGTGCTTGCAAAATTTTTTTCACGTGATGTTCTACATGAAGATAAAGCAACAAACTAAAAAACTATTGAAAGTTCTTCCAACTTTTGTGATTTTATAATTTAACTTCAGTGTTATAAACTTAAGATCATCAACATATTCAGATGATATTGCAATTTAAATATTTTACTCCTGAGAAGTTTTAGTAATTTAGCTCACAAAAAAACTATTCCAGAATGCAAATTTGAGAGTGACTCAGGTAAAGGTAAACAGAAGGGGGACTGTTGCTGTATAAGAAACCTATTTCTAGATACTACTAAGATACAGCAACATCAAAAAGAGTACTGTAATAATAACAATATGTAATTATAATAACTATAAATCACGTATAATAGTCAAAAAGTTAATGACTGTTGGGTTTACCTTGCTCATTTATTTTCTGTTAGAGATCACTGTCCTGCTGTCTGTCTGTTTTCCAATGTCTGAAAACAGTGTTTTTTTTTTTTTTTTTTTTTCTAATTTTTCTATTAATTTACATTGGAAAATTATGTCGTGGCCCTGAGAGGGAAAAATCAAATCCCAAATTATAATTGAAGATTCAATATCGATGGGAAATTTTGCCTCACTAACCATTTAGAACCAAGAGGAAGTCGTAAGACTTTCAAGAGAAAATGGCTGTGCGATGAAACTCAGCTGATAAGACCAAAGATAACTTCGCAAAGAGCTCTGTGCCCTAGAATGGGGTGAATGCTGTGGAATGATTCTTATGCCCCAAAACACGGCACACAGCTCATTAAAAAGTGGCTAAAGCTGCATGAATGAATGAATATTTCAGTCAATCAATACACTGACCCCCATTTGACTTCCCATCTAGCCAATGTTTTGGTACTGTGGAAGTCTTCATCACTCAGAACTTGGACAAGGCCCTGGGGGAAAAAAAAGATCCAAAATTATATGTGTTTAAGATTCCACTATGCTGAAGGAATGGGAACTCAAATTACTAATTTGTCTGAAAACAAAATTTATTTTTATATTCCTGAATTGTGGAATCATAAATACCTGGCACTCATTTGGTGTAATATCTGAAAAATTTAAATTAACAATTAATTAATAACTATAAAATTATTTATATTATATACATTTTAATATATAAATTATATATTTTTTCAAATGCAAAGATGATATACAAATTGACTACTAGTATATGGGTGTCAAGCTATATATCAGCATTATGTTATAAAATTATTTTTATAATTTTATAAAAATCTGTAGTATAAGCCAAGTTTTTCTTTACTTCTTTGTTTACCTCTAATTTGAAGTGTTCTCGGAGATCAGAAAACTCACATGGGGTCTTTGTCCAGGTAAAGCAATGTTCTTGACTCCTATTAGATCATATACCTTCAGAATCATGCTAGATACAATCGATAAATCTAATAAATTCATATCAATGTGGTTGGCAAGTAGTTTCACATGTTATAATTCTCTAGTATTTTCTGAAAATTGTTCCTAACTGAAAGGAATGTCTCTTTTAGTTAGGATGGAACCGAAATGACTGATGTACATGGAAGATATGAGTTGTGATAAAAATAATTTGGGATAAGAAGTCTTTTAAGAGACCTTACAATTATTCTCTATAGACATCTTTTCTTAGAATCAGACTTTTGGCTTAAGCTAATAAAATTATATATATGTATATATTTACACACACATAAATACAGACATATATATGTATATATGATTTTTATTAGGATTTTAGCTAATAAACATTTTCTGTTAGCCCAACTTCATAGCAAACTCTCTCCCTAATAACTCCAGAGGTTTGCAAACATGACTGTCAAAAATCCCTACCTCCTACCAATCCCAAACCTTTTCAGCCTGCTTTTCTCTGAGGAATATATAAGATTCTCTGTAGATGGGGGAGACTTCTTTAGTGACTCTCATTTTTTTATGACTGTAGGTTTACATTTAAGTGATTGATTAAACTATTTGGCAAATAATTAGTATTTTTCCAGTTTGGAAAAGATGTATGGAAAGCATGTATACATTTCATGATAAGCACAGGGTTAACAATTATACATCAAGCTTTCCTTATAAAATAGGCATTTAATCAAATGAGTATGAGTCTGCTGATGTGAATTGAGCTTACATTGGAAGGTATACAGAAGTGACAGAGGACATACAGACGATAAAAAAACTCTTCACCTTTCTCACTTTATAAGAAAAGATTTCTGCCATACTCTACAACAAAAGATAGCTGTTTCAAGTGACAAATAGAAGAAAAAATCTGAAAAGGTAGAGGTAATTATTTAATTGAGCTTCACCAGTGATATGGACAAAAATCTATCCCCCGACAAAGTTATTGTGACTTCTTGTAAGTGTAAGTGATGGGGCTCCTGCTTTAAGCACCTACACTTACTACAGCAAAATGACTCTTTACGCTGTGTTCATTTGGCCTGTAACTCCAGTGAGGACAAAACAGGAGGAAATAGGGCTATAATACCAACTGAGTGATTTAGAACAAGTATAAGGAAAGGCACTACTCCCTGAAAGTGTATATACTCATAGATAAGAGATTATGTGACCAGGGTGATATACATCTGGCCCTCCCCAGAAGCCAAGTAATGTAGTACTTCATTATTCTGGATGTCACTAAGTGAAAGAATTGGGAACAAGAATTATTATTGTGTACTAGGGAGGGGGATATAAACACACTGGTTCTATTATTATCAAATTGATACATAAATGCTAGATCTGGGATTCTTTTTTTAAATTGTATTATGCATCTAAGTTTTATCTCAGAATCTAATGGGATTCTTCTTCTTCTTCTTCTTTTTTTTTTTTTTTGAGATGGAATCTCACTCCGTGGCCTGGGCTAGAGTGCTGTGGCATCAGCCTAGCTCACAGCAACCTCAAACTCTTGGGCTCAAGCAATCTTTCTGTCTTGACCTCCTGAGTAGTTGGGACTACAGGCATGCACCACTATGCCCGGATACTTTTTTCTATATATTTTTAGTTGTCCAGCTAATTTCTTTCTATTTTTAGTAGAGACAGGGTCTTGCTCTTGCTCAGGCTGGTCTCTAACTCCTGAGCTCAAATGATCCACTGGCCTCGGCCTCCCAGAGTGCTAGGATTACAGGTGTCAACCACTGTGTCTGGCCTCATGAGATTCTTCATTCAGTGTCCTAAAGCAACCCTGAATGAGCTTCAGAAAACATATAAAACCTATAAACACTTTGAAATTAAGTATATACAATTTTATATACATATAAGTACACATTTGTATAGGGAAAGAAAATCTGTATTTTTCACTTGATTATATATTCTATAGTTATACACACAAAATAATTAAACACCACTTTTCGTAGATACCTTGGAAACTAGGAAAAGAAAGATCCACATGGTTTTAAATGGTGATTTTTTTCAATGTGTTGTAAACTATGAATAAAGGACAGAATTCTCCTACAATTTCTAACTCTTGTGCTCCAACTTGCTTTTCCTTCCAATCAAACTGTCTGTCCCAATAAAGAAATTTTGATTTGGAAAAATGCTTTTATCAATATGATTACACTCCTTTCTGCCTATGGTTCCAGCCTCCGTCTGACTGGTGCTTGTCCACCTCAGGCTTTCTGCCCCAGGCCTGTCGATTTTCTGCCATTTCCAGGATGTTTCATGTTCTCTCCAACTTCTTACCCTTTGCAGACACAGCTTTTTCTGTCCACATTTTGTCTTCAACTAATTAATTAACCCTACCTGTCCTTCAGGACTCCTTTCTGATGACCTTCAACCAGGACCCTGGGTAAATCTCTATCAATGAACGTATCAAGCTGTATTGAAATAATGTGTCTTTATTTTTTTCCCTTACCAAATGGCAGACTTCCTTGAGATCATTCATGTTTAGTACTTTATTCACCTTGATAAATCCTCAGCCTCACACAGCATCTGGCACATAATAGGTCAATAACCTTTACTGAGTGGTTGATAGTCTTGAAAAAATGAATTGTAATGACCAAAAAACGTAGACGGGTTTTCTTTTTTAGGGTGCATGTGTATTTTTAAGCAAATGAAATTATATAGGCTAAAGTAATTAATGACTAGTTTTGAAATTAATTTCATGCAGAAAGAAGCAATGTAGAAGATATCTGGTAATAAGGAAACTTTCTAAAGCCACTGAAGTAACTAAATTCACATCACATAGTTGACACCTTAAGTGATCTACTTTCTCCTGAATCATTAATCACATGTTCTATTTGAAAGTACCTTATAGTTCACATTTTTTTGTAAATACAATGTAGTTGAAGTTCACAAGGAAGGGAAGGAATTTAGATTTTTGTCAGAGAGACAGATACCTTAGTAATATTCTATTCTCAAATAAAAGAATCTAAACATAAATTACACCTACCTACTTTCCTAATGATTTCCTTTAGACCAATGATTTTCAACTGGCTGTGTAGTGGATACCATGATGTTCCAACCATATTTTCCATCAGAACTGGTGGATTTCTTGTGCAGCTGCTGGTAGTTTGCTACCTGATAGTTTTCAGCTATCAAGCACTCCTGTGTTTGCCCTTAGCTGAAGGGAACCTACTCACCCAAAGTCTCACTCTGGCTCTGAGGGCAGTCTACATGCAATGAATGGTTGATGGGGAAACAAAGGTCTTGGCACTCCTCCCAACCTTGAGACAACTTAGAAGAGCCATTATTGCTTCAGAGATTCAGAGATTTTTGTGGGATTGACTGACCTTTTCTGAGACTGTATCACAGCCCAACTTCACCCTCCACCCAAAGATGCTTCTTTCTCTGCCCCAGCTGCAATAGGCATTAATTCCAAGTGTTTCCTAAAAACTGTGGCTCTTGTATTAAGAATGAACACTAATGCACAAAAATGTAAGTGCATAGATCAGTTGGCCGGTTATTGTAATAATCCTCAGAATAAATTTTGAAGGTAGTAGTGAAGGTGGTAAAAATGTTTGAATTTTGGACAACCAGAATTTCCTGAAGGACTGGGTATGGGTTGTGAGAGAAAATGAAAATTCAAAGATGACTCCAATGATTTTGGCATGAGTACTGCAAAAATGGTGGGGGAAGGGGCTGTGGTTGGAGCACTATGGACTGGAGATATAATTCTAGAGATCATTGGCTTATATCAATTTTTACATCTCTGAGGATGGATATCTCCAAGAGAATGAGCATAAATATAGAAGAAAAGAAGACTAAATACTGAGACTTGGAACACACCAACTTAGAGACTGGGGAGAAGAACCAGCAAAGAAAACAGATGGAATGAGCAATGATGAGGTAGGATAAACACCAAGGGAGAGGAGTTATCTTGGAAGAGATGTGCAGAAGTACATAAAGGAGAAGGGTGTGATCAATACTTTCAAATGCTGCCTACAGAGTAAGTAAATTGGCTTTGGCCACTTTGATGGGGATATTGATAGCAGCATTATTAATGGAGTTATAAGGCAGAAAACATGATCGGAGTGGGTTTACTAGAATGTGTGAGCTAACATGCTAACATGTAAAGTTTGTGTGAGTTTGTGTGTGTGTGTGTGTATGTGTGTGTGTGTGTGGGTATAGGGGTGTGTGTATGTCAGAATTCATCCCATAACATGTGAAATGAAAACTTCTTCCACTGTCTTACTATATAACTTAAATATTACATATAATAGAAAACTACCATATGGAAGACTCATACATTGTTGGGTGTAAATATCAAACCAAACATCTTGAAAAATCTGAAGCCGTATGTATTAACAAATGTTTAAATCAGTAATCTGGATGTAAACTGAATTTTTGGTAAAACGTTCTTGCACCTGGATTAATTAGCCTGTATTATTTTTCTCTTTATTTGACAATATGAAAATTTATGAGTACATTTTAATGATCTATCACATATTTTTTTTTTAATTTCCTACATTTCGGTAACAATATGAACTCAAGTTCTTTAACAGATTATGTTTGTTCCAGTTGGATATAAAAATGTATTCTGGGATGGGAAAGGCAAGTTTGCACCTGAGAGGGGATATAGTCAGATGCTTTTTGACTACGGTTCATGGAAGCTTACATTCCCTCTGGTGAAAGCTAGCATGACAAATTGAATCATGGGATGAGAAAAAGCACATTTAACATCTATTCTGATGAAAGAAGTGGTAATGACAAAGAGGTAACATATTTAAGTAGCAGAATGGAAGCTTTTCAGATTATGGATTTATGTTAGTATTTTAAATTAAACCCTATCTTTATAAAATTTATTGTTTCTTCAAAATTTAAAAATTTTGAAACAGAAAAGAAGAACCTCAAACTGTGGTGCAGCTCTGAAAAAGCCTTCAGCAGGCCAACAGGATGCTCCAGGACAAAGATTTCATAAAGAAGTATTGCACAGAGTAGTCAACACCAGGCCCTAGAGAGCCTATTATGTTCAGTGATTGGCTGGGAGCTTCCCAGGAACAGTGTGTATTTGACTCAAATACTGCAGTGGATTCCAAAAATGTGGCAGCTCAAGGCTGTTAACTAACTAAACTATACGCAATAGATTTCTTTTTGAAGAGATATCTGAATGGCACACCTCAATGGCCTCTACATCAGTAAATATCAGATGTTTTAAAATTTTATTTTAAAAACATAATTTATAATAATAAACATTATATGATGCTAGGTATAAATATAACAACAAAAACAACAACAACAAAATATTGTAAGACCTTTAGGACAAAAAAAAATTCAATGGAAATCATAATGGAACAACTATTACTAATTTAGAGTTGTACAATGATGATGGATCAGAACAGTCTATAGCAATGATTACTCTACAAATTCAATGTTATTCCAGTTGATATATTGGCAAAATTTTGTAAAATGTTTATGAAATATCAGAGCTTAAGAATATTCAAGACATTCATGAGAAAGGTTAACAAAGTGGGGAGATTTGTCCTCCCCTACATCAAGGCTAATTATAAAGCTAGAGTAAATATGGGTAATTTATTTAAAAAACACACTTTTTTTCTGGAAAATAGGAAGTTCAAGATCAAGGTACTGGAAGGTTTCTTGTCTAGCAAGGGTGCTAACTCTGCTTCCAAGAGGGCTTCTTGAATGCTGTGTTCTCCAGAAAGGAGGAACACTGTGTCCTCACATGACAGAAGGCAGATGGGTAGAAAAGGGAACAAACTCCCTCTGTCATAACCTGTATTGAGGGCATCTACTTCCATTCATGAGGGAGAAGCTCTCACGGCCTAATCCTCTCTTAAAAGTCCCACCGCTTAATGCTACTACATTGACAACACTTGAACTTTGGAGGGGACACATTCAAACCACAGCACATATCTTAATTAACAATGAATTAAGGATATAAAAGAATGTATAAAAGATATCTTTATCAATTAATTATGCTGGATAAGGGATTTTATCCCACATTTTTCTTTAAAAAATTGGAGTCATGCTTTATATCATACTCAAAAATCAAATACAGGAAGATGAAAATCTAAATGTGAAAAATATTACTTTGAAACATTAGAAGAAAATACAAAAGAATATTTTTATGATTGGAAAGAGGAAGTTAATTTTTAAGTAAGAAATAAAAATATAGTCATAAAAATTGATACGTTTGTATCAATAGATATTATGATTTGTATCAATAGATATTATTTTCCATGCATATTTTTATATTTCAACTGTACGTGTGTGTGTATATATTAACATGAATGGAAAATATATGAGAATTCATCTGTAACTAAAATATTGCAATTTATTAAAAAATAGACGTGAAAGAAATGGTATATAAGAGTATATGAGCATTTACTTAACTATTCTCTACCTTTTTATTAATGCTTGACGTATTTGGGAATTAAAAATGTTATAACGTTACTATACTTTTTGTTCAAGAGGGCTGCATTTACCAAGCTCTTGAATTTTATTTCCTTTCATTATTTAATTTTTAGCAATAGCTTCTATAGCTTTTAAAAGTACAGTTTTATTTAACTGTTCGAGTCTTCTTTTGTAGTAATTAGACCCAGTCCATATGTGACACACATTGATTTTACAGCGTAAGTACACAATCACACTATTACTAAAATGTTTACACATGTAGTTGATACAAATACTTTGATAAATATCAGATACAGGAAGAATATAGTTCCATCTAAAAAAGCAGCATAGGACATTCAAAACAAGAGTTGAAAACTGAGGCATATTACAGCTATTGTAACAATGTCCTATCCTTTAAAACTTTCCATGGTGCCTGATTTGTGTATATAGTAGTTCCCCCTTATTCATAAGGGTTATATTCCAAGACCCTCAGTGTATGCCTGGAACCATGGATAGTACTGAACCTTATGTATACTATGTTTTTTCCATCTGATAACCAAGATGGCTACTAAGTTACTAACCAGTGGGTAATGTATACAGCATGAAAATGTGGGACAAAGGGGTGATTCATGTCCAGGATCAGATGGAGCAGGACAGCACAAGATTTCATCATGCTGCTCAGAATGGTGTGGAATTTTAAACTTGTGAATTGTTTATTTCTGGAATTATCCATAATATTTTTGGAGTGTTGTTGACAACAAGTAACAAAAATTGAGAAAAGTGAAATCATGGATAAGTAGGGACTACTGTATTCTTCATCTCTTTTACAAAGTCTAATTTTGGCAGCCCTCCTTGTAGACAAAATGGGTCCTTCTCAGATTCTGTAATGAGGGGTTTTCATTATTCAGACCAGGAGTTGGCAAACATTTTCTATAAAGGACAAAATAGTAAATGTTTCAGATTATAAGGTCAATATGTTTTCTGTCACAACTACATTCAACTCTGCTGTTGAGGTGCAAAAGTAGGCATTAGACTATCTATATATGAAAGGGCATTGCCACGTTCCAATAAAATTGTTATAAAATGATGCATAGTAATCAAAAAAAACAGACTAGCTCTACTTGCTCTTTAAATATTTGTTTAGTACAGTATTTATTATGAGCTCAGCACTGGGTTAGAGGCCAAGGGTAAGATATTGAAAACATAGACATATTCCTTATATGCTAACACTAACATAATTAAAATAAAGGAGTTTATTTATTTAGATGAATAGACAATTTTGATATTCTCTGAAATCTTTGATAGGGGATGAACCTCCTGCTATTGAATCATATAGAAAAGGCATCCAGCCCAGATACGGGTGTCCAGAGTAGGTTTTACACATTAAGTGAACAAATTAGAATAGAGTTGACTGTAAGTAACAGAATATATGACTAGCAGTGGTTTAGAAATAAAAGTATTTAGTCATCAGACAAAGCAAAAATTTAAAATAAATGTACTTAATTATCTCACAAAACAAGACAATACATAGGCAGTACTAAATTTGGAAACAAAGTTCGGTGATGTCATCAGGACCTAGGGATGCCATGAAAAAGTCATCCTGTCCTCCTGCTCTGCCATCTTTAGCATTGCTGACTTTTCAATTCTAGATAAGGATTATTGCTGCAGGTTCATGCCATCACCTTCAAGGAATGAAAGGATGGAATGGGACCATAGTTTTCTCCTCAAGAAGTTCTCTTTATCAGGGGAATGTACTCATGTATTTGACAGAATGATGTCATTAGTCTCATTAGTGAGACAATGATGAAGTGAAATTAACTCTTTGCTTAAATAAGATCAAGCTGCATTTGGCTAACTTATAAGCTATGACATGGTAGATGAGTAGAATTAGCTAGAAAAATATGGAGATCAGAGAGAGAAAATGAGGAAAAATTTTCAGAGAGAATAACACAAGTAAAATTCCAAAGAGAGAAATCTGGATAATTTCACTGAAATGCCAACAATTTGATATCACAGTGTAAAAAAATGATTGTTGAGAAATGAGGTGGTAAAATTTAAAAATAAGTTAAATCATAAAATACCACAAAATATTTACTTAAAATGGAATATTAGTCATCAAAAAGTTAATTTAAAAGATTATATGAAAAATACACATATATATGGTAACTATTAAGAAAAGTAAAATAATATATACATTTTTGTGCCAAGTACATACAATCATGATAAATGTTTAATATAACATACAAAACAGATATAGTTGGTAAAGGATGGTAGGATTATGAATACTAGACTATTTAATTATTTTTAAATATTTTCAATTTTGTTGCACTGGCATTTAAATAATTAAATTAAAATGCTAATTGGTTGTGGGGGCTGGGCCTAGAAGAAAGGATGGATGGATGGAAAGAATGTGAGCAGAATGAATAGATGGGGGAAACACCTACCCAAAGCTATGTGCAAAGGTCAGCTGAAAACAGCTGATGTATAGGGATGTTGTTAAAGAAGTTAGCAAAAGGCCCAGACCTTTGTCCTCCAGCTAAGTTCTTTGTTCTAAGAATTATTAGCTGATACCTACACATCTTGTTCCTTATCTGCAAAGAGCTATGCTTGCTTGAGTTTCCACATTCTTGTGTACTCCCTGATCTTCTACACATATCCTTGGTAATAAATACAGGAAAGAACTTAGCTGAGGAGCCATTTTCTCCTTCAGACTTTGGTCTCTCCCCCTCTCTCTAAACACTATGTGTTTCGAATAATTATTTCTTTGCTACTGAGCACCAGAGCGAAAAGCGGCCTCTACTATTGGTCTCCTAGGAGTATGTTTCTTGCCTCTATTGTCAAGTTGCAAAGTAAAATTTCCAAATAAAATTTTATTTTCTTCAAAGTTCAAGCTGCCACATGTGGTTGAATAAATTGTGTACTGGACAAGGTCACCCAACAGACAAGTGGTGGTAGTTTTGTTTATTCTGCTATTTGTTCTCGTGCAAGGGGGCACCTGCTTGGAAAGTTTCCATTTTTAATTCTCATAAAGTTATGGCTTGCATTAGCCACAGAACTGCCCACAGTTGAACTATAATTTATTATTGGAAATGAGATTTGAAGATATTCATTTTCCATATTCTTTTCCATCTCAACTAGCATGACTATTCAAAGTTTACTGTAAAACTCATGAACTCACAAAAGGAATGTAATTGAAATTATACAAAGGCAGAACAGTAGCAAAGTTCATGGAATAATGAATACGAATATTCTTATTGGGAAGTGAAAAATCTTTTAAAGAAAAAATATATTTCGGGCAACTGTGGTCCCTTGAGTGACCTCTGGGGATTCCTATAGATGCTCTTTGCAGAGAGTTCTTTTTCTGTTCATTATTAAATTATTTTCTAAACTTCCAAGATTCTTCATAGTGCTGCTTGACCTACAAAAAAGGTACTTGAAATAGAAGTTTCTTTTCCCTTCTGACCAAATGAGAAGGACAAGATTTATAAAGTTTTTCAAGAAAGGAATGAACTACTTATTATGGAAGAAAAAGGCGAAAATATAATTTGGTTTCTGGTTTTCTTATTTAATCATATGCTTTTCAGGCTTTGCAATATGTCCTTCCGTGTCTTCCTGAACAGTCAGAATCCACTTTTAGTTTGAGCTGGTGACATGACCAGCTGAGTAAAGTCACAACACAGAGCAAATTCCTTACTTGGGGTTCATATAACAAAATAAGAAGAAACAGCTTTTAGGATGAAAACCATCTTAGAAGATATGAACATCATTGCTCCTGAAGTAGATGCCCTTTTTCTCCAAGGTGGTCCATGCCTTATAAACTTACTTTTACTTCCTAGAGGGAAATTTTAACAAAAATGTCCCAAGAAAATTAACTTCTTAGCTGACCTGAACTAGAAATTTCCAAAAATAGTGGTATTTTTCTGAAAGAAACTTATATTAATTTCAAAAGCTAGTAATCTGTCTAATGGCCCCAGCCAATTCTGTTACCATGTCGAAGAACTAATATCAATAATTACAACATATATTAAATGGTTATCATGTGCTATGATATATTCTAAAAACATTACATGTATTTTACTCACATAATACTCACAATACACCATATGAAGTAAGTAATATTGTCATCTGCAATTAACATATGAGAAAATAGGCATTGAGAGATTAAATAACTTGTCCACAATCAACTAAATCTTAAATGATGGAGTTAGAGTGTAACCCTGGAGTCTGGCCCCCAGCATCCAGACCTGTAACTTCTCTGCTGTGATGGCTCTCGTTGATCACACTGAATATTACATTCAGGTAAAAGAAACATAGAAATCTATAGATCATCAATGCTGATCTGTCAATAGTGTTTAAATTACTTTTATATCAACCCTACAGACCACTCAGCAACTCTGGGGATAAGAAACTTATTCTTTTGTAAATCTAAACATTTTATACAATTAGAAGAAAGTTAACCATCACTTGTATTCAGACTGTCCAATTGACTTAGACACACATGAGAAGAGCACTGCCTTGGTAGCTGGTATCTATTCTTATTAAATAAGTGAAAAATGCCACAATATGCTATTCATTCATCTGGCTGCATTCTTATAACACATCTCATCACAAAACAACGCATCTCATTCAGATGAAAGATTTTGTTTCATTATTTGTTGAAAACCATTCATTCCCAAGGACCACAAAGCTCCCACATACTTCAAGCAACATTTGTGCAGTTTGAAATGATGCGTTCATTAAAAGATTTAGTGAAAACCCTGATTTTCCTAGGGAAAATATAAATGATAAGGCTTCAAAGTGGAAAACCCACCTGAGGTATGAAGTCACTTATGAATTAGCAGGAATAGAGTATGAGCTATAACAACAACAATGTGGCATTAATGTTTACAATATTTTATCATAGGAAAGGGTTATGGTGCTAAGTAGATGACAACTACATTATTCAAACTGGGTAAGGAATGTGTCTTTGCTTAAAACTCTTCTTCAGAAAGTAAGCACAGTTACCTATTAGAGTTAGTATGTTGATATTAGGATGAGACGGCAAAATAAAATCCAACATAAGTACCTCTTCCCCTGCACTCATGTGGCCTTATGAATTAATTCAACAAGTACTTCAATTCTCAACTCCTGTTTTCAATCTTCCTCTCCTTTTTTCATGTGGGCTATTGAAATTAAAAGGATATTATGTACTCTCTGCCTACAATCCCTCAGGCCTCCAATCTAGCCTCCACACATCTGTTTAAGTTTCTGAATCATATGATTTATCTGATTATTTCAGTACTAAAAACTTTCGATGGAAGTTTCATTGCTGGATAGGATCCCACATTCTAAATATGTAGCGAAGAACCTTCCTTCTAGCTCTGACTTTCTCCAGTCTTTACTATCTAAAAATAATTTAGTATTTTTTTTTCCATGAGGGTTATAACAAAGACAAGTACACAAACTCTTCTGAAGAATGTCAAGCAAGGCTATGTGATCACAACGAGTTAAAAGTGGCTACGCAAGGATTTTTATAAGTAGTGAGTCACAGGAAGGATTGTGAAAAATTATAACATTGAAAAAAAGATGGAGAAGCACAAGAAATTCAAATACAGAAACATACCATTGATGAATTCATAGTAAAAAATGTTTTGAAAATAAGAAGTTCTTTATGAATTAACCAACCTACATGAAATAGAGATAATGTGCCACTGCCTTTAGGTGATGTCAAAGAGCTTTGAAACACTGTCATTTAAAACACAGGTTGCAAGACAACTAAATAATAGATTTGAAAGTGCTTTAAAAACTTTTATCTACATGAAATTGAGATGATTTATAATGAAGTAAGTAAGGATAAATTGCCTGTGGGTAGCTTTATGCACTAATCTTTGTGTAAAAATTTTTATTGCTTTATAAGATTTTTATCAAATTTTAAACTTAACCAAAAAAAAATTATAAAGTGTCAATGGAAATGTATATACCTCAATTGTCCATTATTTTAAACCTTTTCATATATGGTTAATAAAAAAGTGATCAACCTCCATAGAATATCAACACTTACAATGTTTAAGAGGTCCTGTTCCCACATACTCTTGATGAATATAATATATTATCAAACTTTTTGACTTTTGCTAATCTTAGAGATGAAAAATTATTACTCATGGTCATTTTAATTTCAATTTTCCCTATTGTTAATGAGGCTGAGAGTATGGGTCACAAGTTTAAGATTCATTTATATTTGTTTTCTGTGAGCCATCTTTTCATAACTTTTGCCCTTTTCCTTTTTAGAGGAGAGATTTTCATGCTGTAAAAGTATCAGCCTATTGGCTATGAATGAATTGAAAATATATTTTTCTATAGTTTGTCTGTTTTTAGTGTTTTTTCATGCTTTTTTTTCTTTTTAAAATCTTGTGTAGTCGATTGTATCTTTTTTATTTCTGGTTTTGGGATTATAATTAAAAATATATTTTGACATCAACATTAGAATCTTTTTCTCTTAAGTTTTCTTCTAGTGCTTTTATGGTTTTATTATTTTACATTTATATTTTTGATATTTCTTGAAATCTTATGGTATGAGGCAGATTGGAAAACTATAGCTCTTGGGCCAAATAGGGTTCACAATAAGCCAAATCCAGCCATGCTAAATAGTTTACGTATTGTTGATGGCTGCTTTCAAGTTACAATGGCAGAGTTGAATAGGGTGACAGAGACCTGCAAACCCAAAAATATTTACTATCTGGTCTTTTACAAAAAAGTTGGCTGACTCCTAAGATATGTAATACTAATACCATATTATCTCTATAAAAATGTTAAACACTATTTATTTATGTCACTTTTTATCCACTGATTTGAAAGCTGACTTTATAATATACTAAATCATTAAAGAGCTTTAGAAATGGAAGGCAAACAAGTCTATAGATAAGCCCTAAATTTCAGAAAGACAGGTTAAATAGATCCCTTGAATTCTCTTATGTGAATGAGTCCCAGATATTTCCTTCCAGGGAGGGATTCAGGTCTGAGTTTTAAGAGGATATCATCAAATTCATGTTTTTTTTTTATTTGTCTTTTCTTATATTAGGTAGTTCCCAAATGTTTGCCTGAAAAAGTCATATTTTCCCTCATCCTATAATATATCAGTGGGGGGTGTTGGAAGTATGTGCAGCACAGACACAAAGCTGGAAGTTTTGTCTCTCATATAAGATCTATTTAGTTTAACACATATTATCATTGATATTATCTTGCCAATATCTGACCTAGTTCCTCTTCTACATGAATTAGAGAAAAGAGACATGTCTTTTTATTTTTAATTCCATAAAATATTTTAGTAAAATACATTTTAGTGCTTCTGTGAATTTTATGATAAATTCACAAACAACTCATTCATCTGTGCTACAATTCTTACCAGCTGGGGAAATAAATGACTAAATGATGCCCAGATATCCACTAAATGCCCAACATGAAAAGAAAATGGAAGATTGGTAAGCTGACACTCTAAGGAACAGAAAGAAGACTCAATACGGCAAGTGAACTTCAGTTCTTTAAAGGAACAGTTAAATCTCTGTCGTTTTCAGATAGCCTAGGAAGTTTTAAGTGGCCGCTCATTGTGAGGAACTCATTTAGAGTATGTTTGAAAGACAGAACATCTGAACGTGCGGTGCCCTTTCCACCTCTCAGAAACTTTGATTGGACCCTGACTGCGAAGGAGAATGCAGAGAACTGAGTCACCAGCACAGCTTCTATAGCTCCCTGGGGTCCTTTGGAAAAGACTCATCCAAACTCAGTCTAGGATGAGTTAGAATAGTGACTCCTCAAGGCAGGGGTCTGAGATAAACGACCTCCGAAGTCCTCGCTCAGCCTCACGGGTCTTTGATTTTGAACCGAGTAAGTGCAAGCCGATTTTAACTAGGTCATCCAAAGAGCTCATATCCTGGCATGTAGTTGGCAGTCACTAAATAATATGGCACAGAGAAAGAGAGAAAGCCAGAGAGGGAAAGAGTGAGAGACAGAGCTAACAATGGACTTTTTTTAAAAGCAAAGCTTTCTACGTATTTTCGTTTTTCTAAAAGATTCTGTATTTTTCATCCTCTAGGAAGCTCTTTAATAACATGGATGACCATGAGCTTGAGAATGAAATTATATTAATATGTGACTGATCGTGGCACACATGGTTATAAAACTATTGTGGAAAAAAATGACGCTCTGCCTGTCTGTATAATTGGTTGGTGAGGTCAGGCGACATTTGCATTGCTTTTACCTTTTGGGCCAAATACTATACATTGCCACCTAGAATTATATCATGTTATTCTTAATCAAGTGGGTTTAATTAACTCTGGGACCTTAGTGACTGGCAAACTCTCAATCTTTTAACTCCTAGATTAGTTTTGCAGCTGTTTATTTATTTCATTTTCATCTAACCCTCATGATTCGCCACCATCTTTAATGTAAAAGAAAAGCCAGATGCTCCTATAGGTTATTAATATCTTTGCAACCTCTGTAACCTATAAAATTAGCTTCTTTAACAGTTTACATAATCTCATGAAATCTTTAAGTTATAAGGGATTTTTGTGAACATCTAATTCAATGCTTTCATTTTAAAAATGAGAAAATTGAGATTTTTCTGTGCCAGGTTTCTCACCTTGTGTACAAAAGCCATTGCCTTTTGCTTAACAATAAAATGTACTTTTTACCTTTATTTCCAACGAATTATTTTTACGAATATAATTTTTTATCAAAGCAGAAGATTAGGGCATTTTTGCTTTCATAAATGTTCTTCATACAAGACAAAGATGTTCATCTTAAACCACTATGGAGAAATATTTGAGGTGATTATTTTGGCTGTAGAAATAATTTCGGTACATCTATTCTGTGTTTTCATTTCCTCCTTGTTATGCATCAGTAAAAGAGTTACTGGAATTGGGCCATCTTCTGAGATTTTTCCTGAAAGAGAGCAAAACTCAGTATAAAGCTCCTTTTGTAGCCTAATTAGCACACTCATTTAAAGAGTCACAGGCTCTAGATCATGTGTTTTCTCAACACTTCACTTAGGTGAATCTTCCAGGCACACCCTAATTTGAGTACCATGGCTGACTCCTGGCTTGTTCTTCCTTGGGCACCTGCACCATTTGCCTCATTGCATATATGTGTGTGATGGATGGTTGGGAGAATGTCCCTCTACATGGCTGTTGTAAAAAATGTGCTATGTTGAATCAAATTCAAGCAAACCACTAAACACACAAGTGAATTGATTTAACTACAAAGTATAGAATTTTAAAAAATTTTTCTTCTAAAATGGTTTAGAGACAAGAAAGCATAGTAGTTTTGTTTCATTTCTGTTTTTCCAGATGTACACAAATTATTTTAAAAAGTTGGGGATTATGCAATTTGATAAATTAAAGTATAAGCAAAACAATTATTATAATAAATCATAATTAAACTATGGCTTAATATAACATTTTCTTAAAAAAACTTACAAATAAATCTTCTTTATTCCTTATGATAACTCTGGTTAGGCCTTGTGATTTTCACTGGTTTTATCACTGTAACATACAGTTGGGAGTAGCAAAATTGTTTCTGAATCTACATATGAAGGATGTTATTAACTCAGTCTGGTCATCAAGTCAAATATTCTGAATTAGAAGAGATTTTTGGTATATCATGAGTCTACTGCTCGTACCCCAAATATCATTTCTATGCATTCTAAGTCTCATTAATTTAGGATGGTGAAAAATAGCAAAACTGAAAAAAGATTGATTGTTCTTTAAAGATGAGCAGTTATAAATCCACTCAGAACATTAGAATAAGGAGCTTAGGTCTATAGCCTTTGAGATTAGTAAATTCCATTTAAATGACTTTGAATGTTTTTAAAGAAGATATTTTGTTCTAACCAAATTTATTGCCTTTGGCAAATTTTAAGTGGAGATTATATTACTCATATGGAGACTATTTTGATCAATAAAAAAGCCAAGTTTTCTCTTGAATGAAATAACAGAAATTTTGTATCTATCCAATAGATATTTTATTTTTTAGATTTTTTTCCTCATAAGTGCCAAAGACATGCTGTTTCATGTTTCGTATCTCTGTAATAACCAAAGGATACATGCTCACAGAGAAAGTCATTTTCCCGTAGAATCTAAAGATCCCTAAAGAAACATCTCGTGGGCATAGTGAAATTGCCAACAGAAACCAAAATCATTTTGTTATTATATTAATTATAAAATGCAATAGAAAGCTCAAGCATTTGGATATTCAAAGTGAATCATTACCACGTGTCTAGGCAGCACATTTGGCAAATGCTGAAAAATTGAATGCTGAGGATTTGTGATAAACCACTGTTACAGCAAAGCTGCTGGAATTAATGTTTTAATTCCTGCTTGGGAATATAAAGTCATTGCTTATCATGCTGGCCAGGCAGACTTGTTGAGTGTTTCTGTTTCTGAACTCTTTCCTTGACATTTTAAAAGCTATTCCAACATAACAATATAGAGTTTATCCTTATACTATTGATTACATATTTAAGCAGTGAGAAGAACTTTTAGGATGGATGATTAATACTCATCAATTCACATCAAACAATTTGAGTGTGAAGAAACCACACAAAATAGCTTAGATAAATGGAAAAGAAACTTGCACAAATAAATAGAAACAAATTTTTAAGGCGCTTATATTGTTACTCAAAAACACATTAATATTCTGAAAGCGTAGACATGGACATCTGT
Organism: Avahi laniger; assembly: GCA_963575035.1. Classification (NCBI taxonomy): domain Eukaryota; kingdom Metazoa; phylum Chordata; class Mammalia; order Primates; family Indriidae; genus Avahi; species Avahi laniger. The sequence goes on along the minus strand of CAUYSK010015027.1, from coordinate 71,371 downwards.
ATTTTGTGAATGCTTTGCTTTCTCCTCCTGAGTGATAACACCTGGAGAAAGAATCCTGTCTCATTCCACAAAAGAGACTGTTCAGCTCATGTGCATTAAAACTTACTATGTGCCAGGCCCTCTGCTAGGCACTCAGGACAAAAAGATGAGTAAACGAGTCAACGCAATCCTCAAGGCGGTTACACTTTAACTCAATAGACATGCGATGAGACTGATTTCAATGAAAAATAGCACAATACAAACATCAGTGGTTTTCCCTGATGAGTAAAATCTGAGGGGCTGTCAATATTGGTAGTATTACAGCTAACACAAACTCTGAGAAGAAATGGGACTGTGCCTCATTTGTCTTTGAATCCTGCCTACCTAGCCAGAGATACTAGATGATGTTTGTTGAACTAAAGAAAATGAAAGCATAATGAAAAATAGGTGCTGGGTCTTTTTTTTTGCCATAATAAATATGAAATTTTTTAAGAAAAAAGTTATACATATTTGACTAATTAGCTTCCATGGGATTTGCTAGAACCCAGTATTATTTTTGTAAAGTCAAAGCCAGAGGTAAGAATATTGAATCATCATTCAAATGCAGTTGAAGGAACACATGACACAGGTTCAGAAAAATCACAGCTCAGTCTAAAGTCATTAAAAAATTGATTTCTCTAGCACTGTTGGTTTCACTTATTCCATAAATCTGGGAAAACCAGTTTTCATTTTACTTCATTGCTTAGGTCTCCAACATGGTGGCAGATCTTGCTTTTCAGAATTAGCAGTCAGGCAAAGAACCATTTCAAACAGCTTGTAAATGTTGCAAGAATTTACTGTTCTTGGATAAAATTTGAATACTTTGATTCATCCTCATTAATTAAAACATGTAAGAGTGCTGTATGGGAGACACACATTCTCAATGGGAGAAACAACAGAAATTAATTTACATCAGAATGGAGCCCTCTGGGCTCAGGAATTAAAACACCTCAGTTCATTTTGCTGTTAGTCTAGGAAAACAACACTTGAGGATGCATGTTTAGTTGAGATTACTGGCAAGAAAGTATCTTTTGTCATTTCCTCTCACGTTTTCTTAGAGAGAGAAGCAGAAAAGCATAATCAATAATTACAATTACAATTTTCTTTTTATCCCCTCCTCAACTGCTTTCTTATGTCATTATTACCTTAAAACATAACAACCTTTGCAGATCCCTGAGGCATTTTCCATTTCTTACCTGACAAAGTATTTATCATTGGTTCTGGTGTTCAAACGCTACACAAATTAGTAAAATGGTAGCAGTCATTATAATTAGGTTTTAATAGTTATTGAAAAAATTAATTTTATGCAAAGCAATGATACATTTCTAAATGTAGTAATGAAAGGTGAAAGAATTAGGAATGAACATGAAATTTTCTCTATTGCTTTGTGAAAAATGAAATGTTGGATTTTGATTGTTAACAATTAATTAAGCAATTCATGTGATTCTTCCCCAAGTCCCTTGTTCTTGAATAGATGTTTATTGTTGAGAACAGATGAGATGGACAATGTAAAGCACAAACTTGGCACCATACAAGTGGGCAGTAAACAATTATTCTTTTACAGTTATTTCTCTTCAATTCCTTCCACTTAATGAGAACAATTATTCATTCATCCATTTAGTTAATATTTATTGACATCACTTATGTGTCAAATACCCTGCTACGTCCTTCAAATTCAACAGTGAGCAAAAGGGAATTTCTCATCGTATCTTTCAAGCAAATTGATATTCACACTGTGAAAAGAAGAAACACATGATGTTGAAGCTTAATGGATTCTGATACATTTTCATATTTGTACTATTTCTCAATGCTGACACAAAATACCAAAAAGGTTTTGGGAATGTATATGAACGAAAACCATTTGTTTATGTTATTTAAAGAAAATATTTCATTACATTTTTTTACTTTATTCCTGACCATTTGAGAAGTGTAATCATTTGGGAACAACATATTACGAAGTATATTGCTGCTACTAAATAGCTCTGTGGGTTAATTATTCCAGGTATAGATATCCATTAAGGGGGCAAAAAGACTTATTAAAAATACAATGTTACAAATGAAAGGGGCCCCAGATAACACTTGTTCAGATATCAATAGGGGTCTCAAATATTTGAGATGAATATCCCTTGTGATCAAGCCAATTGTTAACATGGACAAACTGGCTGCACCACTTATTCTTTTTTATTTTAATTAGTCATTAGTTCTGAAAAAGAGATTATTGCTGTCTGTAATTGCCTCCATCTTTACAGATTTTCCATAGATAAATTCATTTTTGCACTCCTGTCAAATTAAATATATACCAGAATATCTATATGAGTATGCCATATGTCAATCAGTATTTCGTAAACTTCTTAATCAGAGCTTTTTTTTAAAATATTGAAACATATTTTTAAAAATACAGGTTTTTGATGATTTTTTAAATGTTTGGTTTTTGAAAATGTCAGATTTTAAGCCAACTTGTTCTCAGGAATGAAGTCCTAGGAATCCCTGTTAAAGTAAAATATTTTTACTGTTCTATTCACAGATCTGCCACTGTTCCCATAGTAACTAATTCTTTGATGAGTAAGGAAACAGGGAGACTAGTTAGTTATTGACAAATCTGACTCAATGGTATTTAATAAATATTCACTCATATCTAGGAAGATATAGTGAAAGGGTAGGTTTTTATCAGGGACTATAAATATATTGATCAGTAGTCCAGAACAGGAAAATAAATGATTGAGTGAAGTGTACTTTTGCCCTGTACCTGAATTTCTACTAGATAACTTTTCTAGTGTCAGAAAAAGTTATGGTTTTGATTTGAATAAGGAGAAAAATTTATAGAGTATCTTCTGCAGAAATCTTTAGAATTTTGGTAAAGCCTAGGAAAACTTCAACTTATTGGTACAATTTTACGAGTACTCATCTTATGCTCGGAATGTGAATTAATGATTTTATGACTCTATATCAACATTTGACTCTTTAATAAGACTAGAACCCTCAGAGGAGTAAGCCTATTAAATAGTTATATACTTGTTAATTTGTTGAAAAACCAGATGGATAATTGTCATACATAATTTATAAAGATGTCTAATAACAAAAAAAAAATAAAATAAAGTCTATTGCTTCTGAAGTTTGCCTTTCCTAAAGATAGTCTGATATCTGTAAATGTCTAGAAGTCTTTGCATCTATCTCTTGTGATCCTGTTTGTTCATAGCATTTCTTTTTCCTTAGAATTAAGAACAGGAAACATAACATTTTAAAATATTTACTGTCTTAACTCTTAACCCCAACTCCCCTGCAGACTTGATTTTTTGCCCACCATTAGCATCTGATTTCTACTTTAAAGAGGGATACTTTTCAATTTTATCAATTTAATTAAATAATTATAAATTATCTGAGCATAAGTTCTTTGTTTATATTTTCAGAATAACCTATTCTATAATTATTTGTGTAAAGTTCCATTTCTCCAGCAGACTCTGAGCTCCAAGTAGTAACTACGTACGCTGTGCATAGCCTGGTTCTCAAGGAAGGTCAATGAATGTAAACTTGCGAATGACTAACCATAGATTTTATTTTATAAAATATATATTTTTAGCAAAGCAATAAAATGAACTTCATTTCATTTTGGTAATTATATAACTTTTCAAAAAATTATTTGGAATATGTCATTATTTATAAAGTGCAGTGGCAAGTTTATATCACCCTATCTAAAGATATGGAGATAGACTACATTAGGGAACCCAAGTCTTTGAATTTCACTAAATAAATTAAAAAGTAATCTAGGGAACTAGAAGCTAACAAAGTTGCTGCATGTGTGTGGATATATTTATTATATATCTTTATATTTGTACCTACCTAATAAAAAAAGACATTTTAACACCAAAACATTAGGAAGAATCTAGCAAAGCACCGGACTTTAATTTTGACAAATTGAAGTTCATGTAAATCTCACTAAGTTTTATGGTCATGGGGACTGATAAAAATTTTATAAAGAAATAGAAACTGAAATATGAGTACCTACACATTCTAGCCTTCTATTAAGGAAAGTAAATTTCTATATATTTTATAAACTACATTTTTAGAATTTTATACCATAAGTGATAGCCTTGGCAAAGGTCAACAGTCATATTTTATATTAAATAAAATCTTTCAAGATAGCAATCAACTAATTTCACATTAATTGTTTTTTTACTTATAATCCTTTTTACAATATCTGTAAAAGTTGATAATATGTGAGGATAATAATGAGCTGCAAAGTTTTGGTTCCATTATTCTTTACTATATCAAAACCTCTTCATTTGTCACTGTCATGCAAGGAACCTTAAATTCATGATCAGGGAAATTGGCACACAGGGATTTGGGGGTGCTGTTCTCCATCAGACTCGTGGGCAAATAACACATGAGCAGCCTAGTACAAAAGTTAAATGTATGGGCACTAAGATCTGCTAATTGGATTTATTACCTAATTCAGCCATTTTGTATTATAATCTTTAAAATGGGAATAATATTAGTCACAGGTGGGGTCAAATGAGAATTCAATGGCCTAATGTATGAGAAAGTCTTAGAAAAGTTATGATATATAACAAGTGTTTTAATAACTGATACCTAGTATTACTAGTAAAAGTAATCTTACACTTGGGTAGAGTACTTTTATTTCTCAATACTTCTTTTTTGATAAAATAAGGATATTTCTATTATCTGTTTACAAATCTGTCATGAGAATAACGTGAAACAATGCATCTGGAATACTTAACATTTTGCCTGGCATATACAATTCAATAAACATTAACTTTATTATTATTACAATCAGTTCATATATTCTCTACCACATTGCTACCCTTTCTCAAATTATGAGCTGCTTTTATGAGACTCTGTTTTGTTTTGTTTTGTTTTTAAGAGAAAAAATTGCTCAATTCAATCCAAGTTCAGCTATATAAAAACGATGGGGAAAGGATTGCAGTATGTGATTGATTTGTCCAATCTCAAGGTCCCTCCGGGGAAGACCCTGTGCATGGGCAATAGCGTTTTCTCACAACAAACATATGTCCCTAATTCCCCAGCCTCCTTTTTCATGCACGATCCTCTGCCAGCTGTTGCTACTATTTGGCTCCTGTTCAAGAGAAACAAACATTCTTATTGATTCTGAAGCCTCTTTCTGATATTTGCAAAGGCAGAAAGAAGTGCCTGGATCTTGATACGTCAGTTTATTATTTTTAAAACAAAATTACTTTGCACCAGGCACCTCCCCATCTATTTGCTTTTGAGTTTTCAACCTCTTCCTTTCTAAGCCTTTAATTACTTGCCACCCATATACATAGTCATTGACAGACAGGATCCTGATTTATTCCACAAAACACTTAGGGGTTTGCTGCTTTATTTTTCATCCTTCATGTTAGCTACCAGAGAAAGTCCATGATTTTACTTTTTCTTGCACTAATGGTGTTCTACATATAGTCCCTCATATGGCGAGTAATTTTGTTCTCTCTGTACTTCTACTCTCTAGGATTTTGTGTGGAGGGGTGTGGAGGGTGAGAGCTATTTTAACCCTTTAGCAGTTTAGACCATCTTGCTTTGATCATTTGATTTCATAACCTAGGCAAATCCCATGTCCTATATTAAAATCAATGAATTCTTGAATTTAATTCTTATTACTCCCTTTGTTTTTGTTCCTAAATCCAGGAAGAGTGTTTCAGTTCATCCCTCACCCTGATAACAATGTGAAACAGAACTCCGCCTCTTTTTGGCTTCTAGAAGTTCCATGAAGCTTTAACATGATTTAATAAAGATATGGCATAAATCAGACGAGAGTGTCATACTGCAACGCATGTACTTATCAACCATCCCACACGTCCACACCATGGGTTAGTGCCCCAAAGACTCTTTCTGCCTTTTGTCAAAAGCCATCACCCCCCAGACGAATTCCATCAAGTATACATAGCCTCCTGGAAAATTTAATCCATTATACTCCTTTCCTCATCTTGTTCTACTATGGTCTAGCAAAGTCAAATAATCCTCTTCCCAGAGAAAGAGAAAGCTATGCTCCTGCTGTTAACAAGCAAGCATGTTAACCAACGCGCTGTAAATTGCATATGTGTTCCAATAACTGATTCTTTGTCATTTCAACATAAGCATAGACCCCACAGCCCTCTATAGTTACACGTTCAAATAAGCACAACCAAAAAATTGAAACATTAATTATTATTCATATATTTATAGGCGTTTCTTAAAAAAATACCAGAGACACCCAATGTAAACTAAGGCGATACTTCTTAAACCCTCTTTGCTGTCTGTTTCCCACCAGCTCTCACATCCCACAATTCCTAGTAGCCTCTCTTTCCTTGCCTCACTCTATCTGTTCACCAAATACTTTATCCAAACACCCATCCTGGGCTGTTCTTTGATCTCCCCAAGCTTTTCTAATAACAGAAGCAATAAAAAGTCTTTCTTTCCTGATTTGGTGCCCATGTAATTGCCATCATTTTCCCAGTCTGTGTCAATGAGGCAAGGTCAGCTCATTCCAGCCACTAAAAATTCCCCCCAAATCTCCATGCCTAAGAATGAAGCTAAATTTCCCTAGGTGCTGTATGAAAGAAAATCTTGCCGATCCCAGTCTGAGTCATGCCAACTTTCCTGCTGGAGAATGACACAAAGCACCTTATTCAAAAGAAAACTTATCCTCACCACAAGCGTGTGACAGTGGTCCCTGATGGGGAACAACATCTCATTTTGGAAGTTTGGATAATTCATTTTTAAATGACACCAGGGCCGAGACACTTGCACTACAGTCCAAGTAGCAACAGGCCAATTCAGTCATTTTTTACATTTTTTTCTTCAACAGGAAGTAGAAAGACCAGGTCTGCATCTCTTTAGAACCATGATTCTAGATTCTACGTACCTTGCCACCAATGCTTGAATAAGAAAATAAGGATATATATCTCATGGAAAAAAAAAAAGTAATGTTCAGGCAGAAACAAAAATAAATTTAAATTTAGAAGAGAAAATTATTCATCTCACATGGGCATGATTCTATTAAAATTAATCCACTTTACATTCTTTTGTAGAATACCATTTCTCAATCAAAACATTTTATTTTAGGTTTTTTCATTGCATTTAGGTATTAGCCAAGTAAACGATCAATACTTATCTTTATCTTTACATCTAATGGTCCTTTTAAAATGATATCCTCAAAACAACAACAAAAAAGTCAAGACTTATGGCAATTGGGCAAGATCCCCTGTACCTTGGATGTCCAGATGACACAGTGAACTTCATTGCACACTGACCCTCCCCTTAAGACAATCTCATAACAAGCAAGTTGCAATTTCCTTCCATGCAGTCAATTTTATAATTATGTCTATTAACTATATTTATTTGCATATTTGCCTATATAGTTCTATTATATATACTTGTATATTTAAATAGTTATGTTTATATGGCTACTATCTGTGTGTATATATGTATAGAAATACATATACATACCTATTCATGTCTATTTATGTTCATGTGTATACCCATTTACATATTTATCATTATATATCTTTGCAGGAAGTATTATAAATCCATTAGTTATGCATGAGAGATCAGTCGAATCTTACAAGAAATCAAAAAATATGTATTGGACTGAATTCTTTTCTCCTCTATTAAGATCGCTGCAGAGAAAAATTAGATCTATTGCATATCCATTATTAATAGTTTCCATTTTCATGGACACTCCTTGATGCTACCGTCAAATTCTAGAGGTTTATCCTAGAATTTTGGTATCTGCATTGATACTGTAAAAAGACGCATTTCCGCCTCCTATTCTCCTCCCCCAACAATCAGCCAGAAAGCCAAATGCCTCCCCACCCTCTTAGTCTCAGATCCATGGACGAGGCAGACATCCAAACTGCCTGTTTCTTTGTCTAGAATTCTGGGTGTCAGTCCAGCCCTTTCTTTTTCTCCCAAGGCTGATTTCTGTTTTTCTCCTCCTGTGGGATCCTAGCTTAGGAATAGTAAGCTGCCTACAGTGACACTACAGATTCGGGCTGAGCTCTAGCTGTTTTGAAGTGCTTCAACTGAACACTCAGGGTGCGTTCCCCTTCAAGGGAGCCTTTCAAGAAATAATCACAGGCTCAGTACATAAGAGGAAGTCATGCCATCAGATTCTGATATCACCCTCAAACCTTCAAATTCCCAGAGAGCCAAAAAGACACTCCCTCACTATTCCTAAAGACAATCAAATTTCCCTTAATTTTATGTTTTTTAGGCCAAAATCCAATTTTATACAATTATATAAAAAGAATCAAAAAGAGGATGTGACTGTCAATGGGTTGTCTTAATTGAGCCAGATCTACTACAGCTGCTTCTCAGCTTACGATGGGGTTACATCCCCCACTAAATCCATCATAAGTTGAAGATATCATAAGTTGAAAATACACTTAATACACCTAACATACCAAACATCATAGCTTAGCCTAGCCTGCCTTAATCGTGCTCAGAACATTTACGTTAGTCTGCAGTTGGGCAAAATCATCTAGCACAAAGCCTGTTTTATAATAAAGTGCTGCGTGTCTCATGTAATTCATTGAATACTGTACTGAACATGAAAAACAGACGGTTTCTATGAGTAGTTCCCACTAAGGTACACAGCTGAAAGCACACTGGGACTGAAGAGTGTTCGAAATATTGAGCTAAAATTAATTGCTAGATGATGGGGATGCTATAGCAATAGAGTTATCAACTTCTTTCTCTTCTGATGAGGCCCAAGAATAGCTGCTATTATAGAAGGCCCTGGGGCATTGGCACTTACTGATGGTTTAGCAGGAATAGTGTTCTTTAGGAAGATAACAACTTTTGACTGCACGGTTTATTCTTTTCATTATCATTCCCCAAATGCTGGCAAGACAGTACACTGTGGAGCATCGGTTGTTTACCCTCACGATCTCATTGCTGACTGGGAGCTACAGCCCACTGCCGCTGTCCAGCACTGCGAGAAAGTATTGCACAGCATTTTGTTAGCCCAGGAAAAGATCAAAATTTAAAATTCAAAGGACAGTTTGTACTGAATGCATATGGCTTTTGCACCACAATAAAGTAAAAAAACAAAAAATGTACGTCGAACCATTGTAAGCCGGGGACCATCTGTACTTAGATACAGCTTCAGCTTAACGTGGTATTGTTGTTTGCATTTACTGGTGTTCTTAAAACCTAAGGTTACCTTTGTTGGTAAGCCTCTAGATTAGATGTTCATCCACTTACTTATGGTGTACTTCAGGAGCTGTTGTTAGAAAATGAGCAATTATGCATCGGTAGAATTAACCCCTCTTTTTCCAATAGCATCCTCTTAACCATCTGCAAAAATCATCTAGCTACCAACATTTTCCTGCCCCTTTTGGATAAAACAGAAGCTCACACTGGCAAAATATAAAAGTTCTCACAATCTGCCCTGTCTCTCTCCTACATTTCCAATTTCCCTTAACCCAGAGTTAAAATTCTAGACCCAGGCAAACTTATAAAAGGGTCTATGAGTTGAATGGTGGTCCACCAAAAGCTATGGCCACATAAAATCTGTGAGTGTGATTTTATTTGGAAAAAAAGGTGTTTTCAGATGTAATTACGTTAAAGGCCTCAGGATGAGATCATCCCGGTCATCCCTAAATCCAATGACAAGCGACTCAGGAGGAGAATACACAGACAATACCCGACGAGAAGACCAAGGCAGAGGTTGGAGTGATACAGCCACAAGTCAAGGAATGCCTGGAGCCACTAGATGTTGGAAGAAGCAGAGCATGGAATCTCCCCTAGAGCCTCCGGAGTGAGCCTAGCAGGGCTGATTTTGGACTTCTAGCCTCCAGAACAGGGAAGAACTAATTTCTATTGTTTTATAACACTATGTTTGTAGCCAATTGTTACGGCAGCCCAAGGAAACTAATATAAGGTCTAACTAGTAAATATTTTAGGTTTTGTGAACAGTCTCTGTAGCAAATACTCAATTCTGCCTTACAGTGTATAAACAAGCACAGACAATATGTAAACCAATGAGTATGGCTGTGATCCAATAAAACTTTATTTATGGAAATTTGAATTTTCCTGTGTCACAAAATATTCTATTTCTTTTGATTTTTTTTACACTCTTAAAAATATAGACACAATTTTTGGCTCATGAGTCATGCAGAAACAGGCAATGAGACAGATTTGGCTTGCAGGCAGTAGTTTGTGGCCCTTGCTGTAGAGTATAATAGAATACTGGCCACAAAGGTGGGACAGCACTGGTCATCCAGATCATACCCATCCTGGAAGCCAGTTTGAATGTCTGATCCCTTTCCCCTTTGGAGATGCCCTGTATCTCCAAACTCAATGTCTGATGCCTTTAGGAATCTACACATGGACGCCTGTTAAGAGTTCTGATAGTATCTAACAGCAGAAAGTCCTCTACCAATGGTTGATGGACCTTGGCCCCACTCCTAGTCTCTCTGTCAGCTCACATCAAACTGACAGATCAATCCTTCTCTTGTTAATGTATTGGAAAAACTGTTCAAAATCTTGTATACATATTAAAAACTAGTATGATTCTCTCTCTCTCTCTTTCTCTCTCCTTCTCTCTCTGTGTGTTTGTGTGTGTGTGTGTGTGTGTGTGTGTGTGTGTGTGTGTGTATGACCAGGTCCCTGAAAGATTTTGATTTTACTATTTTAAGGTGACCTCCGGGCACTGGGATTTTTAAGTGCTTTCTAGGTAAGATTGGCTTAGACTGATCAGATAGTGAGAAGCATTTGTTTCCAGAGATTCTAAACCTGTGAGTCATGCCCTTAACGACCAGCCCCACATGTGCAGCTGCAGAGGAATTTGCTCTCAAGCGTTTCAGAATTCTAATATGGCTCACTAATTTACCAACACAATATTCCAACACGGTGTCTTTTCAGTGTTCCAGAGGAGAAATGTTACAGCTGTCAGAAGCTTGACAGACTGTTGAAAACATAAAATCAGCTATGTAAATTGGGAATTACAAAATGCTATGGAGATTTTTCCTGTGACAGTGTAGAAATTACAAACTTTTATCAGAGATGAAAATTCAAATAAAGAAATACTCTATATTTGAAATAAATGATGTAAAGATATACAATATATCATATAAAAAATCCGTTTCCGTCTCCATCAATTTAGTCACATTCTGCTCATGCACTGTTGCGCACACCTCCCACCAGCGTCGCCCTCGTGTCAGACACAAAAAGCCTAATAAGAATCAAATGGGAGAGTTGACTTTACTCTCTAAGGAAAGAGCCACAGCTTCTGAAGCTGTTTGTTCATATTTTTCCCTTCCCGTTTCTTCTCTCTCTGTTCTTTCTGAATCCCTTTCTCCTTCTCCCAGCATGTACTGCCAATTACTGTTAGTCTTCTCTTGGGCACTCTCTCGACAAGTATGACGATGGAGAATGGCTTTGAATAAAGCCTATTCTATGCTTGATACTGTCTTAGGCTATGGGTCTCGGGTCCTCAAGCCCACTGTTTCTCATAAATGTATAACAGGGAAATTAATAGGATTGAATATAAAGAATCTAGGTGAGCCACTTCTAACTTGTACAAAGATACATAAAAGATATTCCTATATGTGAAAATTAATCATGATAATTTTGTTAGCATTTGAAAGTTTTTTGTAGCTTTTAATATAAAGAGATTAATCAGTGGCTTTGAATTTATTTGAGGCTTTTGATGAAAGAGCACCATAAAACCATATCAACTGAAAAAAATGTGTTTCCAGAGTGATTCAAAGGATGTGTCTAATAGTTCCTAATATTATAGGTATTAGTAGTAATAATGATAATAATAATAAAGCTACACTGGTAAAGATAATGACCTTAAGACACCCACCCCCTTATGACTAATTTATAACCATTGGCTTACTAATAACGTGAAATCACATATAACTAGCACAGAATTCTAGATATGTCATCAATATATTTTCTGAAACATATTTTTATTGATTTCTCCATAACATATGCCACTTTTTGTAATAATGATTCATACTTCCAAGTAAGCTTTGTAAATATTTTCATAATTTACTGACTGACAAAACTTTATTTTTTCTTTTGCTAGAACTCTAGACTTATGAGTATGCAAGACTATTAAAATTGCTTAATAGGCAGAAAAGTAGTTAAATTGTAGCATCTGAAAACTGACAAGGACGACAACAACAAAAAACACTGCTAAAACTAGCAAACATTATAGAAAGGCTAGAGGATACCAGCTCAATATTCCAAAGTCAATTGCTTTCCTACACCAGCAACAAACAAATGAAATATAAAGTTAAGATCACACTGTTATTTACATTAGCATCTTCCTAAAAATGAAAAGCTTAGATATAAACCTAACAAATTTGTACAAGACTTATATAAGGAAAACTATAAAACTCTTATGAAAGAAATAAAAAAAAACTACATAAATAGAGAGATATTCCATGTTCATGGATAGAATATTCAGTATTGTCAAGACATCAGTTCTTCCAAACTTAATTTATAGACGCAATACAATCCTACTCAAAATTCTAGGTTGTTGTATGGATATTGACAAACTGATGCTAAAATTCATGTGAAAAGGCAAAAGACTTAGTAGAGCCGACATAATATCAAAAAAGAACAAAGTCAGAGTTCTGGTACTGCTGGATTTCAAGGTTTACTGTAATTACACAGTAATGAAGATAGTCTGGCATCGGCAAAAGAAAAGACAAAGAGATTAATGGAACCAAATAGAGAATCTAAAAATAAACCCACATAAATTCAATCAACTGATCTTTGTCAAAGAAGCAAAGGCAATTCAATGGAGAAAAATAATTATTTTAACAAATAGTGCTGAAACACCTGGAGATTTACATGCAAAAATATATCTAGTGACAGACTATATGTTCTTTAAAAAAAATTAGCTCAGAATAGATCATAAACCAAAATGTAAAACAAAAATAAATAAAACTTTTAGAAGCTAATGGAAGAGAAAATCTAGGTAACCTTGGGGATGGTAATGACTTTTTAGATACAACATCAAAAATATGATCCATGAAAGAAATAATTGATAAACTGGACTTAATTACAATTAAGAACTTCTCTCTACAAAAGGCTTGATTCAGAGAATAAAAAACAAGTCACAGACTGGGAAAAAATATTTGAAAAATACTTATCTGTTGCAGGACTTATACTCAAAATATACCAAGAAATCTTAAAACTAAACAATAAGAAAACAACTTGATTAAAAAATGAAAAAAATATCTGAATAGATGCATACACAAAAAATATATACAGACGGTAGGTAAGTATATGAAAATTCCTACATATGTAATTAAGGAATTGTAAACAATATATTGGTCCATATTGGTACATACCTATCAGAATAGCCAAAATTCAAAATAACAACAAATGCTGGCAAAGATGGATAGCAACAGGAACTCTCATTCATTGCTGTTGGGAACACAAACTGGAACGGCCACTTTGGATGACAGTTTGTCAGTTTCTTAAGCTAAACATAGCCTTACTATATGAGCCAGCAATTATGCTCCTAGATATTTATCTAAATCTGTTGAAAACATTTGTCCACACAAAAACCTGCACATTAGTGTTTTAGCATTCCAAAAAGTAGTTTCCAAAAACTGGAAGCAACCAAAATGTCTTTCAAAAGATGAATGAATAAACAAACTGTGGTATATCCATATAATGGAAGATTATTCAATGGTAAAAGGAAATGAGCTATCAAGCCACAAAAAGATATGGAGAAAAATTAAATGCATATTGCACAGCGAAAGAAGCTGGTAGAATGTCACATACTATATAATTCCAACTATATGACATACTGGAAAAGGCAAAATTACAAAGACAGTAAAAAGATCAGTGGTCACCAAGTGCTCTGGGGAGAGAAAAGGCGGCACACAGGACATTTTTAGGTCATTGAAACTATTCTGTATGATATTGCAAAGGTGGACACGTGACATTATGCAATTACTGAAACCCATACAACTGAACCCTAATGTACCCTATAGACATTAGTTAATAATAATATGTCATTATTTGTTCATCAGTTGTAAGAAATTTGCCATACTAATGCAAAATAGTAATACTAGGGAAAGCTGTGGGATGGGAGAGAGAAGGTGTATGGGAAATCTCTGTACTATTTGCTCAATTTTTTCTAAAAGTAAAAATACTCTAAAAGGTAAAGTCTGTTAATTAAAAATAAAACAAACCAAACAAAGCATTGGGCTCCAACCAAAGGCCCAAGTTGTTAACATATCCCAGTCTCATTTCTTCTGAAGAATGTGATTTCCTCATCATGACATTCAATTACTACAGTTAATCAATAACCTGATGCTACACTAGTCAGAAGAATCTCACTTTGTGGGAGACCAATAATTTGAAGTCAGTAGAGTATGAAAGGACTTTGACCAAAAAAGAAATTACAATATTTTCATTTTTGTGTTTTTTTCTCATGAAAGAATTTTCATTTTTAAAAGATTTAAAACCTAATAAGTAAAGAAAATAATTTCAAGTCCACTGTAGCTTGAAATTAATACAAAATTACTGGTGGCAGGATTCGTATAAAAAACAAGTCTTTTTTATACACACAAAGTGAATCACAACATTGTGCGCATCTGGGCTGGAAGTTGTGACGACTCTAGGTGAGAGAGATGAAGTGTGCCTTATTAGTTTTCCTATCTTCATAAGGACATCCCTATCACTTTGATATAAAATTTAATTAGATGAACAGTGTCATAAAATTTTAGCCACACACATATGCACACCCCTAGAGAGATTACTTGCTTTTCTAAGTGACCCAACCCAGGAATTATCTCTCTGGAAAATAGCAAGGATTTGGTACAAGCCTAGGACACTGATTTTTATTGTTCCCTAAGGCAAAAGAGTAATTGTCTGATTGGAGAACTTGCCACAATGCTCTGAATGACATTAGTGTCTGACTTTTATACGTCAGTGATAGCAAGCAAGGTTTCCTTTCCTTTCATTCATAAAGAGTTAGACTATATTATTTAGCAGAAAGTCGCATGTCCTGAGATAGAAGCCTTCTTAGATATATAGCTTTAGCATGTGCTATCAAGTCACAAATATCGCTATTATCCATGAAAAAGGGGCAAGAGCTAGAATAAAACTGATTAATTATTTGACCTTTCTCCTAACTCCTAATTTATAAATTATGATTTGTCTGATGTCCTAGTTTTCAGAGAGATATCATTAGTTAAAAGCACCATATAAACTTAGTTTTATAGTAATAGTCTGCAATGAAGTTGACATCTGATCTCTTTAATCTTTAATCCTCTGTAGTCAGTAATAGTAATTAAAATTTCCCCGAGGAAATATAACACCTATTTTGAGAACAGATAAAGCATACAAGAATAGGTGGCAGATATCTGTGCTGTTTGTGTTGTGTTCATTGAAAAGGGAAAATTACCAAAAAAAAGTATTGTCTTTTTTTTTTCGGTAAAGTTAAGAAAACACATAACATTTAATGTTCTTCTACCAGCTACCAAGTACGCTGACATAATTTGCCTCATTTTAGATCCTCACAGCACTCCACCGGAAAAATATTGTAATATTATCACCATTTTCTTGAGAAAGCTGAAGCTCAGAGAGGTTAAATTACATTTAAAAAGTTAAAAAAAAAAGTGGGAACCAGATCTCTAGTAAGAAGTTCAGGTCTTATGTATTTTGAATAAATCATTCTACCTCTGATTGCCAATGACCAAAAAATTGGTCTTCTTTTCTTTATATTGCTAAAGACCTATTCGTCAGTTCCTATCAGCCATTTCCTTTGGATTTATCCTCTTCTTTCTCCTCATTCTTACATCTTTTACTTACTAAAGAAGGAATGAAACCATTTAGCCTTTGATCCCTTCATTCCCTTAAGGGAGGTGGCTCTGGAGGACACTGCCCTCAGGGACAAAAAATAAGGCAAGTGACCAAGTCTAATCACCTTGTAAACTGGACCTTCAAGTAAATTGATTAATGACATTTGCTAGGAGGAAGAGACTTATGTTGGAAATGCCTTTAGCAGGATCTGTCTTTTTACCTTTAGTAAATAGGACATAGAAACTGTGAGGCACGGCTCCCCAGAGAATGTCGTATATGTTGTACAGCTCTCTTTAAATGCTCCCTCTGTCTGAGGAACTCCATGAATCTCACTTAGAGACTTCATCTTTCTGACTCAGAAGTGCATTTCTGACATGGAAGGAAGGACTTGAAGATCTGTCTTTGAAATTCAAGATTTATTTCTGCTTTGCATGAGCCTCATGGTAGCCAATATCCTGTAATTTTTTTTTTTTTTTGGTATAACTTAATACAGATTTCTGATTTGTGTTTAATTTGACAATCTAAATCTGTGTGTTAGCTAACTCACTAAGTTGTTTATGTATAACTGTAGCTGATAAAGTGTGATTGGGAAGAGCTATTAGGCACTCTGGAGTAGTTGTACAGATTCCATAATTATGAATGACTAGTGTGTCTTTGACCCTGTTTCTGTGTATCTCCTGAGACTAATGCTAAGTCTCTGGAAATGTTTTCATGCAGTTCTAGAAGGCAGCAACCCCTGGATTGCAGGCCAGTAGCCCAAGAGACTGGTGGCATATTGCTATCAACAGATGGTGAAAGAAAATGAACATTGTGAAGTTAAGCTCCAAGGGAATTTTAGTCAGGCAGGTCAGAGCGATTCAATTACATGGTAGTAAGAATTGGATTCTGCCAAATATGATGTGAGTGGACTGCTTACTGAATCGCTCACCTTCAACAACTCATTTCTGAAGGACTCGGTATCTTGTCTATTGCAAAAAGCTTTCAAATTTTTAAGATATACAGCAAGCACAGCAACAGCTTCGATAATCACAAATAACTAAGAATTTATATAATAGGACTTAGACCATCTCGAATGTCCTTTTATAAGCAATAGGAGATTTGCTCATTATTTGACATTTTCTTAGATAAGCATTAAAATTAGATTGATATTTTGGCCCCTTTATACTGGGATCCCAATAAAAATAGCAATAGCTTTAACATTTATTATACTATCTGTGTCATTTGGATCCTCTGAGAAACAAATGCCCAGACGGATTTAGCGGTGCAAGATATTTATTGAGGGAAACACTTGTGAAGAATAGGAGTCAGCAGGTAGAGTCTTAAGACTGCAATGAAGGTCTGACTTCTGTTAAGGAAGAGAGGGAAGGAAGTATCGTGGAGGAAGAGCCAGCACCACTTTGAGAAAGCTTCAGTCATGGTAGTGGGAAACATCAAGCATCATTAGCCCATTAGAAGAATCCCTCATTAAGCATCAGTGGGCCAGCATCATAATCCTGGCAGGCCCGGTCCTTGGCTGGGAAAAGTCTAAGAGAATGAGGGTCTTTGATTGTTTTTATTATTTGTTTTCTCTCCTGACCATAACTTCCTGTCCCCACATTTCTTCTAAATTTTAATTCTACGCCAGATGATGTGTGTAAGAGGACTGAAGACCCTGCAGTCCTGCAGTAGTGTTACTTTCCACCAGAAGTGATTCCTTTTGCTTTGTCAGACCAATGTCATAGATTGAGTGTTTATGTTCCCTCAAAATTTATATATTGAAATCTAATCCCCCGTGTGATGATATTGGGAGGTGGACCTTGGGAGGTAAGTAGGTCATGAGGGTGGAACCTTCATGAATAAGATTAGTGTCTTTACAAGAAGAGGCCAGAGAGCTAACTTGCTCTCTTTCTGCCACATGGGGTCACAACAAGAAGTCTGCAGTCTGCAACCTAGAAAAGGGCCCTTTCCAGAACTTGGCCATGCTGGCACCCTGATCTCCAACTTTCGGCCTCCAGATCGTGAGAGTGAAATTTCTGTTGTTTATAAGCCACCCAGTCTGTGGTACTTTGTTACAGAAGCCTGAGATGACTAAGACAGCAATTAAGGTGACAGATATGCTGGTAACCTTCACCAATCAGAAACTGAGCTCGTTTGGATTGACTTGCAGTTTTAGAAAGATTCTGTCCACCTCATTTTTCTCAGGCATGACTCTCCTCTTTGTTTTGGTTGAAGGCGACTATTTCTGTCTCTTTAGCTATGATTCTCCAGAAGAATCAGTTCTGCCCTCTGGAGGTTCTGAGTTTAGCTTCTTACTGTCCACTCAGGAAGCTTCAGAATCTGGGTCACATCTGAAGAGAGAGAAAGACTTTGTGTCTTTGAAGCAGGATCCTTCTAGTGGGACTCAGCTTCCTAAGCACCGTAAGACCACAGAGATTTTACTCTCTCCTTTCAGGAGTTCCAGACCTGTCCCTCCAGCTTTCTGGTCTACTACAGATCTCAACGAATTTCTTATGCGGAAAGCCAGGTGTACATCTGGGGCTACTCTATATAATGACCTGTCACGTCAGCGCTCATAACCACCACAGACTCCACAGTTTCTCTTTTCCCCGGCTAAGTCCTTCTGCTTCGGTAGTGCTTAAACTTAAGGCCATGTCCAGAATCGATACAGTGTTCTCAGTGAAGAAAGTGGTTTGCCGTTGTCATCTCTCCGAACAAGCTGAATTTTAATTTATTGAGTTCTTGTCATTTGTACAATTTTATGATGTGAATAAAACACAATTCTGGACCTACCCATTTTTCTAGTTGTTGCAGAGAATCATAGTCTCAGCATTTGATGTATTTAGAAGTTTATCAAGTTATTCTGTTATGCTTTCTGGATTCTAAAATATGATTTCTAAGACCTTCACATCCCCCTTGGTATTATAAAGGAATTTTCCAATGTTTTATTCCAGTATTTAAAAATATTATTTTTTAACTTAAATCTCTGGTCTGTGTGTAATGTATGCTTTTGTATAAGGTGAAGCATAGATCAAAATTAGTTTCAAAGGGCTAATTTAGTTGTCTCAACACTATCAGTTGGATAATTATAACTTTTTCCACTTTTATATTATAGTACATACCCACACAGATTTTGGTCTATTTTTGGAATTTCTATTCTTTTACATCAGTCTATTTACTTACTAATGAAGCTGTTCACTGTGTTTTAATTTTGAGACTTTAAAATATATACCAATATCTGGAAGAGACAGTCTCTTCATTTTTCTTCTATTTCTGAGTTTTCCAAGTTTTTCCTATTAGTCTATTTTTCCATATGAATTATAAAGTTAAAGGAACAAAAATAGCATTTTTATTGGGATCTCATTAACATAAAATCACTTAGGGAAAATTGACTCCCTTATGATGCTAATAAAGCATTCTATTTATTTCCATTTGTTCAAGTCCTCTTTTTTGTCCTTCAACAGTGCTTTAAAATATTCTGTGAATTTATTTTTTACTTTTCTTATTTATTGTATTCCTAGGAGTTTGATTGTTATTGTTGTTGTTACAGTAAATAGTGTCTTTTCATTTATCTTCTAAATTGTTGCTACTGATACATAGAAAAGCTATTGATGTCTGTGCCAATTTAATACCTCAGTAACTAGCTTGTTAAATTTTTAGGTTTTTCTTTTGGATGTCACATCTATATAATTCTAGAGTCTATGCAAATAATGAAAGTTTTAACTCTTCCTTTCAACATTTGTTTTTAGTCTTTAATATCATTCTTCTGTTCAAATGTATTTCACAGTACTTTCAGTAAAAGGTTATTTTTAAAAGATCATGTTAGGAGACAATTTTTCTTGTTTTTGATTTAATAAGAAATGCTCTACTGTTTTCTCATTAATCATGTGGCTTGACAAGTGAGGTTAGTATATATTATAGTTTTAAAAGGATTGGAAATTTTATTTTTACTTTTTTATTATTGAGTATTATAAATACACAAGAAAATACACAACACATAAATGTATATTCTGATAAATTGCTACAAAACAAAACCCTATGTAACTATCGGCAAAATTGAAGGAAAAAAATTGCCTGCTTTCTAAAGCACTGATTGTACACCCTCTCGATCACTAGTCTACCTTTATCCCCAAGGATGAGCAATAGTTTCACTTCTGTGTGGTTTAGTATTGCTTATAAGTTTTTTTTTAGGTTTTATTTCTTTTACTTTACATTAAGATTGTAGGATCCATCCATGTGATTGAGTTCATTTTTATGATATTGTATGATATTGATTGTATAAATTTACTACAATTTGTATGCCTCACTTATTGTTGATGGATATTTGGGATGTTTCCAATTTGAGGATATTATAAAAATGCTACATGAATATTCTTATATACGTGGGCTTAGTAGACATGTGCACATTGAGTATACATTTGGGAGTAGATATCAAGTAAAAATGTCAGGATTAATAGAATTAATGAATTAGCCAGTATTGGTGATATTTTAATGTATTTCTCATAAGCAAATAGATCATAGAACTTGAAAGTTGAATAGGAATATAGAAAATTTTGATAACATGATTATCAAGTTTGGTCCAATTGACACATATAAAATTCTTCTACTGAATATTGCCATACACATTCTTCTCATGCAAATCCAGAGTATTGAAAAATGAATTTGAAATATCATAAAATCTAAACACTAATGAAAATAATGAAGTAAAACAATTTTTAAGTGTAAATACTTTTTAAATGATCAAACTATGAAATGAAGTACAGAAAAGTAAAATGTCAGCAGTAAATATTTTACAACCTCCAAATTCTGATTCTTCATTGCCACTCTGTGGTAGTAACTAATAATAATTTCTAGCATATTCTTTTAGAAATTTCTGCATAGAAATACATAGTTGTGTATGCAGCAAGATACAATAAAATACACATTATATATATTTTTATTGATGTCTCTATTTTATTACACAAATGATTCATAGTTTACAAATGATTCTTACACTTTAGTTTTTTCACCTAATAGCTAATATACCTTGACTTTAAAAATATATATTATATTTAATATATATAAAAATATATTATTTTTATATTATTCATATACGTATATATATACACATATATAATTCACATATATATATATTTGGACATGTCTAGATATATTAGATATGAATTTAAAAAAGCAAGATGTGAATTTTTTATATATAATATATGTTATATATATATAAATACATGCACATACACATACATATACACATTATTCTTTTGATAGCTGTTTAGATTTTTATTACACAGATGTACCGTGATTTATTTAACTAATCCCATATTGAAGGCTATTTTTCTATTTTTTTTGTTATAAAATAGGCATCAACGAACATTCATAAAACACTTTCTGTCTCTTTACAATTAATTTCTTGGACTTTCTACAGGCCCGTATAATTCAATCATCTCCTACAGAGTAAGGATTGTGGAGCATCTAAACTAAGCTATTTCCAGAGTAGTAACACCAATTTTTCACTTAAAATGTCTTTCTCAAAATTCAAGAACTAAATAGATTCAGACAGAAAATCAAGGGGACTCTCTTTACAAACTAATTCTAGAGAGGAGCTTGCATCAACTGCTTATCTATGAATATACGTAAAGCAATGCCTACATGACTCATGAAACAGGACAAAACCACAATGGGCTTCATTTTACTTGACCTCCTTCCCATTAATTGTACTTTTATTTTAAAAACACAAAATATAAATCTAATTCAAATTTGGGGTGTCATATTGCACACATATAATTTATAGTTGTCTCCCTTTATCCATGAGGGATATATTTCAAGACCCCCAGTGGATGCCTGAATTGGCAGATAGTCCCAAACTCTAAATACACTATGTGTTTTTGGTCTGATAACCTAGACAAGCCACTAAGTGACTAGCAGGACGGTAGCGTTTACAGCTTGAACATGCTGTACAAAGGGATGATTCAAATCCCTGATGGGTTGGAGGGGGATGTCATAAGGTTTCATCACGCTACTCAGAATGTTACACAATTTAAAACTTATGAATTATTTATTTCTGGAATTTTCCATTTCCATTTCCACAGTTGATTGCAGGTAACTAAAACCATAGAAAGTGAAACCTCAGATAAGGAAAGACTACTGTATTATACATGTGAATTGATTACTAGACTTTCAGGTTGCTGGGATATTTATAATTTGAAAAAAACATAATTTGGATAAAAATAATCATTATAAGAAAAACAGAGATTTTGGGGGCATTTTTACTAACAATTTTACCTCCTAAATATTTCTTGTATCCACTACTTTATTTCTTGCCTCAAATTTCTGTTTCAACTTCTCAATATTATCTTTGACAACATTGGAGTAATATTCTAGCAACCTTTTTTCCTTATCCTCTCTTGAGAGAAAAAGATTAATATAATTTAATTTAAAATCATTATTATTTAATTAAAACATTTAATTAAATGTATTACTCCTAACAAAACTAAATTTATTTTCTCTAACAAGAGAAATCAAATGCCAAGCAATGAAATTTTGTTGGATAGGATTGAGCATTGGAGGTCCACAGACCGTTAAAATATCTAAGATTCCCATTCCCTAATGAGTTTCCACCCCTTTGAGGGCAATATTGCCCTCATTGAAAATGCATGCTCTATCCCTTTTGTGATCTCCCTATTTCTAATTCTTGCCTCTTCTAACCAATTCCCCATACTACTGCTAGGATTATCTTTCTAATATGCATATCTGATGACGTTAATTCCCTGATTAAAATTCTTATTGAATTTTTGACACAACTTGATAAAACACAACTCCTTGCAAGATTTTTCAAAATTGAATCTGGCATCACTTTCCACCTGAGTTTGTGTCAATCTGGAATTACAACCCTACTGAACCAACAGTGCTTCCCTGAATGCACCATGCCTTTGCATGCTTCCAGAACTCTACACATGCTTTTCTCCCTGATTGGAATGCCTGCTGGAAGCTTTCCTCTTGACACACTCCAATAACATCTTTAAAGTAACCCCTCCACTGTGTCACGGCTGCACTTCTCTGATGCCTCCTCACAAACTTGGTCACTTCCTCTGTTTTGTTCCAACTGAGACCTCCATTACTGTACTGCATTATTTCTCTACTGTTTTATTGCATCATACCTCAGTATTATAATATAAACTCTATAAATAATTACATATCCTCCCCGTTGTACTCTATAAGTTCTCACAACACGGGGATTGCCTCTTGTTAGTTTTTGTACCTGTATTATCTAGCACAAAGCCTGGCTAAAAACTGACAAAACATTTATGAAATTGGAATGAATAACTGAACATCTTTATAGTTCTGGTGATAATAATTTGTTTCCTAATGTTTTGCTCTTTATTAACCAGTGTTTCTTGGATGATCTCATTAACTAACTCTTAAAAAAAATCAGATTTCTTAATAATGCTTCTTACATTTCCTACTTCAATCTTATCAGAAACCCTAAACACTTCTGCAATATTCTTTTTCATTCTTTGAAACAATCTTTAGTTATTTCCTTGTTTAAAATGCTAATTGTTCTCCATATCCTAAAAATCAAAATTGTTTTTATCACTTTACTGTCGAAGTTACTATTCTTTTCAAGAAGGAATACATTGCCTTCTAAAATCACTCTACAAGCATTTGCCCACTTTGTTCCTGTTTACATACTTCC
The DNA here is from genome assembly GCA_963575035.1 of Avahi laniger. NCBI lineage: Eukaryota > Metazoa > Chordata > Mammalia > Primates > Indriidae > Avahi > Avahi laniger. The sequence goes on along the minus strand of CAUYSK010015027.1, from coordinate 47,895 downwards.
TGCTTGATTTATCCCGTGCTATATCTGCAACACCTTCTGATGTACAAATCTTACATTTCCATTCAGTGAGAATCTTAAATTTCTCCATTTAGTGAGATTCTTCTTTCTCATGAAATTTTCTTTATAAATTAACATGTATTTCTCAATGCCAATAACAGAATTCTATGAGCAATGTGTACATTTCATTAACTTAAAAGAACTAAAACATCATTTTAATTGTTTTGTAGAATGACACTGTCACTTGACAAAATTTATCAAGAGCCAATAATGCTATCTTAGGACAATATTCCAGCTTAAGAAAAAAATGGGAATATAGATAAACATGTATTGAGAGGTTCAGTGCGAGGTTTATTACAATAGTAAAAAATTTAGATACAGCTCTGACATCTAAAATTGGGGCTGTTAAATATCATGGTGTGTATGCATGCGTGCCTGTGTATATCATATAGCCATTAAAATCATGCTTTGATGACCATGTACATATATATAGTCCCTGACTTACAATGGTTCGACTTACAATTTTTCAACTTTAAGATGGGTTTATTGGCGTATTGAATGCATTTTGACTTAAGATATTTTTTACTTACAATGGGATTATTGGGACTTAGCCTATCATAAATTAAAGAGCATCTGTATTATCAGGTACATACAGTATGGTCCAAATTTTGGCATAATTGATATGATCTTAGAAATAAGATCAGAAATAAACAAACCAAAACATTTGTTCTTTCTTGAAATATTTACTCATAGATTTTATTTTTTCCTGTTTTTCTTTATTTTCAAAATATTTTACAATAAGCATATACTATTTTTATAACCAGAATAACATCCAGCTGCAGTTTAAATATGAGAAAAATATATCATTAGTAAAAATGCACAAACCACTCTTTTGGGCCTTCACAGATTCACCATGCTTGCTTATTCACATTGCATAAAGTATATTTACATAGCCATGCATATCAAAAGGGCTATTTTCTATAATTGCAATTAGTTAGTAACTATGGTATAAAATTTAATAAACATTTAATATAAACTCAAAAAATTTAGTTGTCTTAATTTCCTATGTAAATGTGTGGACAAAGATTTGAATGAAAGGTAAACATTTCAGTGAAGCATCAGCCCACATATGGACACAGACTTCATTGTTTGTTTTCTGGAATTATCCAGAAATTGCTTCATCTCTCACTTTCATTACAACCTCTTGAGATGTGTAATGTCAATGATAAAAACATTTCTATAGTGAATTAAATATAGGTTGAAAATCCAAAGAAGTTGACCCTTATCAAGAGACCAGACAAACATTTGCTGTTTTTCTTCCTTTTCTTTTTGTATTCTTACCTTTCAAATATTAATATTGTTAGTTATTTCATAACAGTTTTTACCAAATTGGTTTTATTTTATATGATTCCAACTTTTTATAGATAATCAATTTGTGAATTGTCTGTATTTTAAGGAAACATAAGCAGCAAAGGTGAGCCCAGTTTGGTGTCTAAAACATGTTTGTTCAAAGTTGAAGCCCCAGTCTTTGATTGAGATTCAAAAAATCTGTCCCTGTGACTTTGTAACTCTTCTGTTTTAAAAATGTTAAGTGCCTACACAGAGCTTGCAAAGGAAGATATATCTTCAGTAACTAAAAGTCTGATCCCTAGGAATATGATTACTCGGTTTTAGCTGAGAGTTAATAGAGGTTAATGAATTATTGAAAGTTATTATTTACTAAAAGAAAATAAATCCAATGATGCACAATTATAAAAACTATTAATACTTTTTTCATACTTGCTACAAAGCAGAATAAAATATTTCTTGTCATTGAACATATGGTCATTTACATTTGTGCATTCTTCTTATTTTAAAATAGGTTAACTCCTGCCAGTGTTTTGTGTTCCAGCTATGAATTTCATTGTTAGAATTTTATTATTTGCTGTAAAAATCCATAAGATACAGAACTCCTAGGCTGGGACTTGTTTTTCTGGAAGCAGTAGAATCCAGATGGCAGATAGAGGAATTTGACTCTCAATTCTTAAGGAGAAACAGATACTTCTTCTTCATCAGTGATTTGGTACTAACTGAATTTCCTATTAATTAGATTGGAGCCATGCAATTCCTTATGGCCAATGAACTGTGTGAGCAGAATGAATGCCATTTCTTGGCAGGTGTACATTTCTCTTTCTTCCCTGCTGCCATAACGTTGGAGGTTACATGCTTCAGATGGCAAAGTTAAAAGATGGAGAAAGACTGGCTAACCTCCATCAGATGTTAGAGGTTCATTTGGCACCACAGCACACCAAACCTGACCTAATATACCCATGCTTTAGAATTAATATAATCTCAGGTCTTAAAAAAATGATGTATACTAAGGTGGTGACATAGTCATTAAATTTAATCAAGACTCTGCCAAGACATACTTGATTAGAAAAGCACATTTTAAAGCAAGATGCAGATACACATAGATCACAAAAATTTATTCCACCATTTTCTCCATTTTTAATACTCTAAGTCATTAAGAGTCCTGAATATTGGAAATACAATATAAGAAAGCAATCAAGTACATGGCTTGGGGTACAAATGTAAATACTGGATAAAACCATTAATGTGTCACTAACCTGAAGTGTAACTAAAAGAAAATGCCAGATAAGGGCATTGCCACAGCCCATTCTAGCAAGAGAGAGGTGACTGTTTCCTTTTCACAGGTGAAGACCTGCAGGATCAGACTTAAGGAATCAGGTAAAGATCACGCAATTACACATAAATAGTATATCTTAAATGTTAAGTTAATTATAGTCACTGTCGAAATAATCCAGTTGAATCAGAGCATACCAAGCTCCCTGGAACTACCAAGTAAAACCTCTGGCAAAATGAAAATATAAAACTCAGAGAGAACAGATGTGTTACGGGAAAACATGCTGTTTTTATAGGCACTAAAGTTTCTTTCGAAATAAATAGTCATTTAAAGTCTTTGAGTCATGGCTGGAGAAGCACCACATGGAGGTGATAGAGCAATTAAGAGTCCTGTGGGAGAAGGAAAAAACAGGAAGAGATTCTACACAGAGCAAATCTTAAAAGTACAAATTAAATTGTCTGTGAATGGTAGATTGAAACTTGTCTGAAATTCATTCCATAATAACATAGAATTCTATAATGCACTAAGTTTAGTCTTTGATCAATCCTGATCCAAGGAAAATAAGGAAAATAATAGTCATTTTTCAACCCCTGATCTATCCTATCACTCTTTCTCAATTTAGTACAAGTGATTGGTTTATTTCTGACTCTGCATGGATGGTCTCATCACTCCATGGGCAACCAAATGGGAAAGTTTTTAGAGTTTTTAGTGAAAGAAATTACAATAGCCTTTAGATTTGAATCCTATTTCTATTTCTTAGTTGGGCATCTTTGGTTAAGCTCCTTGATTGGTTGAAGGCTGTTTCCTTATTTTTCAAACAGAAACAATCCCTCCTACTCACATGGTTCTTGTGCATATTGGAGGTAGTCAGGATTGCAGACTCTTGGCCACACATTAGGAATTCAATATTATTTTTCTCTCTTTCTTATGAAAGAAGAAAAATCATATGGCCAGGTTCAAGGTGGCTTGAGGTGAAGTTCTAAAGTAATTTTTAAAATTCAATATTTTGTTTCTAAAAATTTATATATTAAATGCGTTGATAGAATTCCAAATGAGAGATGCTTTGGGGATTACAGTTCTTTTGAGATATCTAATAGTTTATTGAAAATTTAAAACTATACTTAATATTAACCATGCTGTTTTTAAACACTGTTGCAATATATATTTTTAAATGGATATATAATTTTTAGGATAAATTCAATGCATTTTTCCTCTTACATATTCATGTGGATGTATAACATATACATTTGAAATGTCCAAACCAAATCTATTTTCCCTTGTCCCCCAATAAAAACTTTTTTTCCCTCAACCTTGGTAAATGTTGACTCCACCCTACTAGTTGCTGAAAGCAATATTTACCTTTCTCTTTATCTCATATTCCAAAATCAAACCAAAGCTCATTCTTTCAACTACCTTCAAAATACAGCATCTCTTCTGCTCCCATTAAAGTACAATTCATTAAAGTACATTAAAGTACAAATCATTCCTGAATTTCACGTGGATTATTGCAATTGTCCCCTAAATGATCTTCTACATATAATTTATTCTCAAAAGATAAATCTGAGTGGTATTTTAAAAGCATGACTCAGGTTACTTCAGGCCACTGCACAAAGGCCTTCATAGCTTCCAATCTCATTCAGAATAAAAGTTCTTGTTTTTACAATGGCCTAGGAGACTCTTAATGAACTGGTCTTAATTAACTCTGGGCTTCTACCAAGCTCTCCTTTCCTGACTCATTTCAGCCATTCTTGCCTCTTCTAAGGACCTCAAATAGTACCATACTCTTCAACAGTTAAATCCAGAATGCTCTTCCCCGCATTTTCACATTGTTGACCCTCTCACTTCTTCTACTCAAATATTGCCTTCTCAGTGAAACGTCCCCAAGCACATTTTGTAACATACCAACAAAACAACGCCATCCCAGGCACTCCTATCTTCCTGGCCCCGCTTTGTGTTTCTCCATAGCACTTTGCACCATGTGGAACACTGAATATTTACTTGTTTATTTATAAACTATTTGATTTCTTTACTAATATATTCATTCTCATCTATTTTCTTTTTATAGGTACTAAAGTTTCTCTTAAATTACTATATCCTCAGTGTCTAGAATAGTGTTGGGTCCGTATAGTCTCAAAAACTATTGGTTAAAAGAAGGAAGAAAGGGAAGAGAAAAAGATTTCGTTTCTTTTTTTCTGTGTCTTCAGATTTCTAAAAAGGAACATGCTTTGGAGATTAGGATCCATTTCTAGTACAGTTTCTCCAAGATATCTATCAGGTGTCTTGCAGAGAGAAAGAATAGATTGAGTCACTTTTCTCATAAAGCCTTAAGACTTTTTTTCCCTGTAACATTGAGAGCAACTTGAACCTTGAAGGAATAACGTAGCTTTAGTGGTTTGCCAAGCTGTCTTGCTGATTCTGCAAGGTGCAGCCCGCCACACGAAGGGGGCACTGAAGGTTATAAGCCTGGATTACCTCATTGGGCAATAAACTACCTACCAAGTACACTGTGAATTTTGTGTTCTAGAAACAGGAAGACCAGTAGTTATTTTCTGTCCTGTGATAATTTTGTAGAGCCCTAAGGGGCTTATTTATCTTGTCAATAGTAGTCAATATTAATAATAAATTAGTGGACACACAGATATACATTTGATATGAGGAAAAATAACATTGGAAAAAGGAAGTATTAGATGGTAAATAGCTTATTTTTCCTCCATGTGATAAAAGGAGAACTATTATTTATTGATTGCCTACTATATTATAGGTAATTTACAAATCTTAATCTACAGCAGCCCTGTGAGGTAACTATTAGTATTCCTACTTAATATGTTAACAACAACAACAAAAAAAGCCTGGATAAAGTTAAGTGCTTGAATCATGATTGCACATAAAGTACACATTCAGGCTAGGAATTAATCCAGCATCTATCTGAGCTCACAGCCTGTGAATTCTCTTGAACGTGCTATCTTATATCAGAAGTCTTGCCTGCAGCATCCCTTTTAACCCAATGGAATAACTGGCCTGTCTCTGCAGAAGACGTTGGAAGCATATTAGAAAATATATTGTTTTATTGTTAAAAATGAAAGATTGTTACACTAGTAAAAAATAAAATAATCCAGAATGGGATATCCTTACATAGCAAATTAATTTCAAAGGAATTTAATCTACTGTCAAAGTGATATTCTACCTATCACTTTTGTCACTTTCAAAATGTAAGATTATGTAAATAAATTAGGAATTACCTCTCATTATTTTATAGAATGAGGTTCTGTAGAGTTCATCCTGAATCAGAGAATGAACTCTATGTAACACTCATTAATTTTAAGGGTTATTGCAGTCATTAGTTTTTGTCAATTCACAATTGCTTTAAGTGAGTCTACGATATTTGAGTTTTTCAGATTGTGTTACAACTACATTTGTCTTAAAAATATAATGCTTTATCATTTCACCTGGCAGTTATTTGGCTTTCCTCATACACAGCATTTGGCAGTACTCATAGGAGTAGTAAATCTTTTCTTTCAAAACAGTCAGTTATTTCTTGATATTTTCAGTGTGATACATTTTTCCCTATGGGTAGTTAAAAAACCTTTTTAACTAACATGGTTAGCCCGAAATTGAAATTAGTTCTTTATGATATAATTCACCTAAGACATATATCTTCTGTGTACAGGCTAGATCTTGAATAATATAGGTTATATCTTGGATAATATCAAGAACTATATCATGCATTTTATGCATATTATATTTATCCTTACTACATGCTATCTGTCAGGTAAGTATATGTATCCCCACGTAACTGTGGAAAATGAACATTGGCCAAACTGGTATACAAATCCAGGTCTGACTGCTCTAGAGATTGCATCCATTGTCCTTCACTCAATCTCTCTGTAACTTGAAATTTTTATCCACCAAAATAAAATAATGCTTGCTTCATTTAATACACAAAACTGTAGTGACTGTGTAAAGTAAAAGGAAAAATACCTTTTTGTTCCCACAGATGAAGGATGCTTTCAGTAACAAGGAAAGTACTATGAGATTAAAAGAAAAAGAGTCAAATTTATTAGGCTACCTCCAGACCTCCATGAGCTGGAGAGAAAAGTCTGTCTGCCTCTGTGCAACAACTTTCATCTCCCTGAAAACTGTACAATTGCATCGCAGGGGAGTGTTAACAGCGCATTCCAGTGGGGGTCGACATTTGGCAAATGAAACTGCTAGTTAAAAGCCTTACTTCGTGAGAACAAACTCTCATTGCATAATAATGCCATGAGAGCATGTCCCTGTTCCCAAAACTTACTAAATCCTGCCTTTTGTCAAATTACCACTTTTATGGATTTCACATACATGACACAAAGCTTCAGGTGATGGAACTCAGGCTGATCCATGTGGTTCAGAATGGTAATTGCATGTAGGCAGTTCCTATCCATTACCAGCATATTGCTACTTCATTTCCGCATAACGTGGGAAAGCTAAACTCAGGCAGTGTCACATATTGGAAGCTATAAAAATAAATTTCTTACAATAGTAGAAGTTTTGAGAAAAAAATAACTTGACTAAGGCTGATTCAGACTTCTAACCTGAGCTAGTATATAATTTGAGGCCAAACATGAGAAAGTTCTATGCATAATGTATTGTGTCTTTCTAGTGCCAACACTGGGTAAAGGGATGGGAAGAGAAGTAAAGTGCAGAAGATAGGAGCTATCTACAAGACAGTATTGACCAAAACTAAATTTGAAATCAACGTCCATGAGGTATGATTTATCTCCAACATTCTTCATTCATTTAAAGAGCACAATTCGATGAGTTCTGAAAGATGTACACATGGAATAATCAGGATACATCATATTTTAGATTACTCCAAAAGTTTCCTTATACCCCTTTTTCATCCCATTTCTTCTTCTGCTCTCAGACACAAAAAGCCATTAATCTTCATCACTATAGATTACTTTGTAGTTTTTATAATTTTATATAAGTAAAGTCATACAGTATATATTCTGGCCTCTTTCACTCAGCATATTAATTTTCAGAAATTATTCATATTGTCATATGCACCAGTAGTAGTTCATTCCCTTTTGTTTTTGAGTAGAATTCAATCATATAGAATTATGTATGTTGTTTTTCTATTCAACTTTTAATGGATATTAATCATTTGATGAGTTGTTTCCAGTTCTTAGCTATCATGAACAAAACCGCAAGGAGCATTTATATACAAGTCTTTGTGCAAATATATGTTTTAATTTATTAGGGGAAAATACTTAAGTATGGAATAGCTGGAAGAGGTTAAAAATTTAAAACACTACCAAATCATGCTGAAAAGTTTCTGTACAATTTTTCATTCCTATCAGCATTGAATGAAAATTCCAGTTGCTCAATTTCCTCATCGATAGTATTGGCAGTATTTGTAATTTTAGGCATTCTAATGGATTTGTGGTGGTGTCTCACTGTGGTTTTATTTATTTTTTAATTGTTTTTATTGAAACATAACATACATATAGAAAATACAAAAATTATAATTGTACATTTGGATACATTTTTCATAAAGTGAACACATAGTGTAACCACCAGCTAGGTCAGAAAATGAAAAGAAGGGAGCCAGGTTATACGTAATTTGTTAATGTAATAAGTGATTTAAAGTAAAACAGAGTGAGAGTTTGAAGATTGTAGAGGGTTTTATCTTTATTCAGATAGTTAGGGAAAGGTTCTTTTAGGAAAATATATCAGAACAGAAAATATCTGCATGGGAGAATGGAGGAAACCATTCTTAAATCTGCTATAGGAGAGCACCAAGCAGGGGGAATGGCAAGTGCGAAGGCCAGAGGCTGGGGTGTGCTTGGTGTGTTCCACGAAGAGCAAAGATGCTGTTTCTTTGTGAAAAATCTTCCAACAGCTTTCACCTAATTTCAGGGATGGAGTGGACCATGCAGTTACCATTTCTTTTCCTCTTCATTCCTTTATGCAAGTTCATATTTTCATGTGGTATCATTTTTATTCTTTCATTAACATTTTCCATTTGATCTGCCAGTGATGAATTCTTTCAATTTTGTATGTCTGAAATATCTTTATTTTTTCATAATATTTGAAATATTTTTGCTGGGTTTGGACTTATGTATTGACAGTTTTCTTCTATTGATACTTTAAAGACGTTGCTCTATTGCTTTCTCATTTGTACTGTTTCCCACCAGTAATCTGATGTCATAATTTACCTTTTGTACCTAATGTGTATTTTTATCTGGCTGTTTTTATAATTCTCTCTTTATCAGTGATTTTGAGCAATCTAATTTTGAACTATAATACACTTTGGTGTGAGTTTATTTTTGTTTCTTGTTCTTGGGGTTTGTTGATCTTTTGAGTCTATAGACTTAACAGTTTTCATCAAACTTGAAAACTATTTCTTAAATATTTTTTAATCTCCCTCTATCCTTTGGGAACTTTTATTACACATTTATTAGGTCACTTGTATCACTGTTTGCTGATGCTCTTTGTTTATTTCTTAATAATGTGTTGTGTTTTATTTTGAATAGTTTTCTATTGCTATATCTTCAAGTTTAGTAATGTTTTCTTCTTCAGTGTGAAATCTGTTATTAATCCCATCCAGTGTATTTTTCATCTCACACTTTTTAGTTTTTATCTCTAGAAGATGGATTTGGGTTTTTTATATTTTCCACATCATATTTAATTTTTTGAGTCTATAAAATTAATTATAATAACTGTCTTGTGTTCTTATCTACTAATTCTCATATCTATCAGTTATAGGTTAGTTTCAATTGTTTTACTTTTCTCCTTGTTATGAGTCTTGCTTTCTGGTCTCTTTGTCTTTGTGTATCTGGTAACCCTCTTGGATGGATGCCAGATATTGTGAATTTTACCTTGATAGGTACTAAGAATTTGTACATTGCTAGAACTATTTTTGAGCTGTGTTCTGATATGCAGTTAACTTAATTGGAGGCAGTTCCATCCTTTCAGATTTTACTCTTAAGGTTTGTTAGGTAGGGAAGGAGTAATGCTCCCTTTAAGACTATTTCTCACTACTGAGGTATGTCTTTTTTGTGTACTTTACCCGGTGCCCATAAGGCATGAGGGTTTCCAGTTTGGATGAAGGAAACAAGCATTATTTCCCACCCTTTGTGAACACTGAACACTGTTACCTTTATTGGTAGTTCTTTCCCCAGTCTTTGGCAGTTTCCTCATATGTACATGCTGATCAGTCCTCAGCTGAACGCTCAAGAAAGACATTTTGCAAAGCTCTTGAGTCATCATTCTGTCCTGTTCCATCCTCTATATTACTCAGTCCTGCAAACCACATGCATCTTGGTCTCTCTGGACTCTGATTCTTCAACTCTAGGACTTCACCAGGCTTTGCTTGGTGTGCCCCACACCCTCATCCTCCAGTGTCATTATCTGGAATTTCTCTCAGGACAGTAAGTTGGAACAATCATAGTGCTCACCTTGTTTGTTTTCCTTTTCTTGGGGATCACAAACCTTTATTACCTCGTATTTATATTTTTATATAAAATATTGTCTTGTATATTCTGTCTGGTTTTTGATTATTGCTTCAAGTGGTAGGACAAATTCGATTCCTGTTACTGCATATTGATCAGAAGTGGAAGCCATCTCACATAGAGGCATTCATTTGCAATTCTCTGATGACTAGTGACACATTGACCATCTTTTCATGTAAATTTTGAGCCACTTAAGTGTTTTCTTGGGCAAAGTGTCTAAAGTTTCTTTCTTAAGATTCCTTCAATTATTGAGTTGCAAGAATTCTTTGTATATTCTGGGTGTAAGTACTTTGCTAGATATATATGTTGCAAATGTGTTCTCATCTGTTTTATTTATTTATTTGTTTATTTGTTTGTTTATTTATTCTTATTTCAGAATATTATGAGGGTACAAATGTTCAAGTTATGTATATTGCCCTTGCCCCACCCAAGTGAAAGCTTCAAGCATGTCCATCCCCCAGATGGTGCGCGCTACACCCATTAGGTGTGTATATACCCATCCCCTCCTCCTCCCTTCCATCCGCCCGACACCTGATGAATGTTATTACTGTATATGCACTTAAATGTTGATCAGTTAATACCAATTTGATGGTGAGTACATGTTGTGCTTGTTTTTCCATTTTTGGAATACTTCATTTAGTAGAATAGGTTCCAGCTCTATCCAGGATAAAACAAGAGGTGCTATATCACCGTTGTTTTTTGTGGCTGAGTAGAATTCCATGATATACACATACCACATTTTATTAATCCAGTCACGTATTGATGGGCACTGGGATTGTTTCCACATCTTTGCAATTGTGAATTGTGTTGCTATAAACATTCGAGTGCAGATGTCTTTTTTATAGAATGTCTTTTGTTTTTTGGGGTAGATGCCCAGTAATGAGATTGCTGGATCAAATGTAGTTCTACTTGTATCTCTTTGAGATATCTCCATATTGCTTTCCACAGAGGTTGTACTAGTTTGCAGTCCTACCAGCAACGTATGAGTGTTCTTATCTCTCCACATCCATGCCAACCTTTATTGTTATAAAGTCAAATATATCAGTTTTTTTTAAATGATGCTTTTTCTTTGTGTGCCCTAAGAAATCTTTGTCTAACTTCAAGATTACAAAATTTTTCTTCTATATTATTCTATTATTCTAGCTTTATTTCAGCATTTACATTTATGTTTATGGTACACTCAATTAATTTATGTGTGTGTGTGTGTGTGTGCACAATGTTGGGTAAAGGTTAATGTTTATTTTTGTTATCTTACAAATATCAGATGTTCCAGCACAATTTGTTGAAAAGACTCCCCTTTCCCCCTTGAGCTGTCTTTGCATGTTTCTCAAAAATCAATTGACCATAAATATATGGGCCTAGTTCTGAACTCTGTTCAATTTTATTTATATATATGGTTATCCTTCTACTTCACACTGTTTTTATTAATGTAGCTTTAAATTCAGTTTTATATTAAAGTGTTTTTAAAATCAATCAAATTTAATTGAGCAAGAATTATTTCAGCAATTGCTGTGTACCTAATTTGGAGTGAGATATTGTGGTAAATAAGATAATTTCACACCTTTTTTATACCCCTCTCAAATCACAGAATATGAAACATAAGCATGCATATATTAAACAAAATTTATAAATAATTAAGGTAAAATTTATTTGTTAATATATTTCAGGGTCATTCATTAAACATTTGTTAATTTTTAATATGTAGTTTTCTTTTTACAGTTTGGAGTCAAACTATAATTTTTCAAATTCTAGATATTTTTAAGTCGTTATAAGCGTATAGGTCCTACTGTTATGATTAACGGATAAAATGGACTTATTTTATGATACAACAAGAGTTTAAGCCATTAACCCTGTCCTCAGTAGCAAAAAGATACAACAAAAGTATAATGTATAATAAGATAGTCTCTAAGTAACTGACAGAGAACAATACAAATATTGAATTTCAGAGTGGTAAGGTCATTGTAGGATGGAGTGGTTTCCAAAATAAAAAACAAATTAAGTGAAGTCTTGACAGAAAAATATGGCTGGAATGGTGAAAAAGATATTTAAATGGAGAGGGTTTTATTTGGATTGTGTTGGAGTAAAACTGGGGACGTGGTGATGAGGCAGACTGAATATAGCAATACTATGACACTGGTCTTATCCGAATGAATAAAATGAGTGGCCTGCTTATCCCATATTAATATATTAGTAATATATGACATAATGTACAAGTAATGCTATAAATAGGTAAGGCTCTTGGTAATGTGGTCCACAATAATTTAAAAGCCTGAGAAGATGAGACAGTCCAGGGTAACTAGGGACAAAGATGCAAATAAATTTAAAGTCTCTGGGACTCATCTGGTCCAACTTCACATTAAATGCAAACAAATCCCCACTACAAGAGCCCCCCAAAATCAATCATCACTATTGCTTGCCCAATTATAGAGAGTGTGCTACCCTGCAAAGTAGAATATTTACTTTTTTGTAATGTCCTGTTATTCACAAAGTGCTTTTACATAGAGACCTGCTCTTGTAACCACTACTTATTGGTTCTGTATCTGACCATTTAAACTCTATGGGATGTTTTCTTTCCCTTATAGCTCCTCTGTTTTTGAAAACAATGATTATAACTTTAAATGTCTCCTATTGGCCAGACAACTAGTCCTATAATTGGTTGTTCTCTCAACACTCTGCACTTTATGTGTCTCTCTTAACACGTAACACAGATCTGCACATATAACTCTAGGTATAGCCAGACCACTGCAGAGCACATTAGAATAATTGCTTTTGTTAATCTAGTGACCAAATGTCTATTAATGTAGCAGAGATCAGCAACAATTTTTATGATAATCACATTCTGCAGTTGATCTTTATTTCGAGATAGCATAATACAGTGGAAAGGCCATAAACTTTGGAATTATGCAAACCTACTTCCTTGTTTGACTACATGCTAACTATGAGACAGATATTTCGGCACTCTGAATTCCAATTTCCTTCCTAGTAAAATGGAGATAGTACCCATACCCTATAGGGCTCTTGTAAGAATAAATTTGGATAATATATGCACTATGACAAACATAGAGTGGCTGCTAAATAATTGCTAGTGAATTTCTCTTTTGCTTTGATATACTTATAAACAGCTATAGCAAGAGATCAAATAGATATTAATAAATAGGATGAACAAAACAAGGCCAAGAACAGAGCATTGGGACACAGTGCTAGACAGTTTCCACCTGCTTGACATTAATTCCTAAATTACCACCTTGGATATGGGCACAGAAGCAGGCTCACATCCATCCAGTGTACTATCAGCTGGCCCACACTGGTCTGGCTTGTCCACAAGGACAACTGAGAAACTTTTCAAATGTTTTTCTAAAATCCAGATGCGTTATTTCTGGGCATTTCTCTCATGTATCAGTCTGGTAGTTGTATCAAAAAAGGAAATAAATTTAGGTTGTCATGTTTCATTTACTGGGATCATGCTGAGACCAAATGCTATGTTGTTTCCTTTTGTGCATGCTCACACACCATCTGTTTTGTGTCTGAGCTAGACATTTTGGAGAGTTTACATTAGGTGCTATAATCTTGGGTATCTTCAGTGTTTACCTTTTTGGAAATCGAAGAATTCATCCATTTACAGTTTCCTGATTGCTTCTCCTGTTTTCTTTCTAGAGATTTCAAACATTCTTTACAATTTCTGCAGTTAATGGGAACTTTTGGATTAAAGATTATTGTCCTTGCAAAAGAAAATAGGAGCAAAATCAAAGCCCTGTCTCTCTGTTTGATGTGTATTGGCTATTAATGTTACAGCTCAAGCTCTGGTTCTATTCCTTCTCATAGATCTTTATTCTAAAAGCAACCATAAAAGGCTTACATTATTCTTAGCATGCTTTGTTACAATCCATTTTGGATTTAATCCTCTTCGCCTGGTTTTGCAGTTTTAGGAATTTATTTTATATTTTTTTTTCTTGTTGTTTTATATTTCTTCCTTTCGAAGTCAGGGCTCATTATAAAGTTTTTTCTGTGGCCAAAATGATTTCTTTAGCTATTGCTCCACCTCCTCTTACTGTGATCACTTGTGATTTCATCACTTGCTTTAATTTTTCCCCCTAGAATACCACACATTTCCCTTGAGTCTTAGTTTCTTACAAAGCCTCTGGCCAGAGGATTTCACCTTTTCTCTGAGAATATTGACACTTATTTTTCCAAACATACAGATATTGTCCCTGAATGACAGTAATATTCCTTTCCCTGGATAGTAAGAATTCTCAAATAACATGGTCGTTTTTGTTTTTGTTTTTTTTTACATCAAGGTTCCCTTAACTTAACTTTATCAGTCAGGTTTTTTTGGTCAACATATCCACATATAAATTGATTTCTTGATCAGCATACTGTAAGATTAAGCTAATAATAATAATAAAAATTCATGGATTGTTCCCTTTGTGCCATAGATATTTTAGACATTTAATATGTATTTACGCATTCTTCCTCCACTCCCTACAAAACTCTAAGTAATAAACACACTAGTTATTCATGTTTCAGTCAACTGAGGTTTTGCAACTTTAAATAATTTATCTCAGGTTGTAACCAATTAAATTATATTGCTAGTACTCAAGATGAGGTAGGGAGACTTTAGAGTCCACATACTTACGTCCTTGTTAAGGGGATTCTATCATTTTTTTATACCCTTTACTTTTAATAGAATAAAATTATGAGCATTTGAAGCCTCTCATAACCACTTCTTTTTTATCTTCCTCTCCAATTTGTAAGTTTGGGACATACCACACATATTCTTTTTCCACCTTTCTTGTGTGTGTGTATGTGTTTTATAACACATCATTCTCTAATTTTTAATATTCCCAAATGCTATTCATTGTAGTAACATCCATGTTATTACTTTGACTCTAGTGGTCTGATATAAATTACTTTATGTAGGCATAATCATACAGTGGATTTCAAAACCTGATTCTAAATATCTCTCATCTGATTTATATCCCATTGAGTTTCTATGATGTCTAATACAACAGGAAAAATATTTTTAAGTATTGACCTCTGTTTGTAAAAATTATTCTTATATTTTTTCATATCTTCCCTTAGATAGCTATATATGAATGAAACCATTAGTAAATATTCAAATTGTCCTGGTTAATTAAATATATATTAATAAGTAGTACCCATTTTATCTCTAATATTGATTCTGCTTTAATGTCTGTATTGTTTGATATTGAAAAATTTATTTTGGTACATTTTCTAATTATGTTTTCAATATTTACATATATTTCAATATTTGATGTATATATTTTTCAATATTTGTATATTTATATATATTCTTTGCCTCTGGTATCTGTCATTCTACTCTCTACATAAATGAGATCAACTTTTCTAACTCTCACATTTTAGTGAGAACATGCAATATTTGTACTTTCGTGCCTGGCTTATTTCACTTAACATAATGACCTCCAGTTCCAGTTATGTTGCTGCAAATGACACTATTTCATTCTTTTTTGTGGCCAAGCAGTATTTCATTGTATATGTACATACACCACATTTTCTTTATCCATTCATCTGTTGATGGACACTTAGGTTGATTTTGTATCTTGACTATTGTGAATAGTGCTGCAATAAACCTGTGAGTGCGGGTGTCCCTTTGATATACTGATTTCTTTTCCTTTGGATAAATACCCAGTAGTGGGATTTCTGGACTGTATGGTAGTTCTATTTTCAGTTTTCTGAGAAATCTCCATACTGTTTTCTATAATGGTGTATTAATTTACATTCTCACCGAAAGTATGGAAGAGTTTCCTTTTCTATGCATATTGCCCAAGATCTGTTATTATTATTATTTTTAATAACAGCCATTCTACCTAGGGTAAGATGATCTTATCGTGGTTTTGATTAACATTTCTCTGATGAGTAGTGATGTTGGGCATTTTTTCGTATACCCATTGGTCATTAGTCTGTCTTCGTTTGAGAAATGTCTATTCAGACTTTTTTGTCCACTTATTAATGGGGTTATATCTTTTTTTGGTGTTGAGTTGTTTCAGTTTCTTGTATATTTTGAATGTTATTCCCTTGTTGGATGAATAGTTTGCAAATATGTTCTCCCATTCAGCAAACTGCCTCTTTACCTCTTTACTCTGTTGATTGTTTCCTTTGTTATGCATAGGATTTATAATTTTATATAGTGCTATTTGTTTATTATTTATTTTGTTTTTGTTGTCTATGCTTCTAAGGTCTTAGCCATAAAATCTAACCCTAGAAAAATGTCCTGAAGTTTTTTTCTTATGTTTTCTTTTAGTAACTTTATAGTTTTGAGACTTATGTTTAAGTCTTTGATCCACCTTGAGTTGATTTTTGTAAATGGAGGTCCAGTTTCATTGTTCTGAATATGGATATCCAATTTTTTCAGCACCAATACTTTCATTGTTATTGCTATTATTCTTTTCAATCACTGTTAGCTTAAATTAGCTTAATTTGATTACAGTGTGATCAAAGCTGTTGTTGTGGAGAGGACCAATTTCAGGGTGTTCTCTGCATCCAGCATGAAGCAGTTGTACCCAATAGATACTGAGGAAGAAGTTCTTATGTAGAAAAATAATCTAAACAAACAATAGTGATTCTCATGGCTTTCTTCTTCATGACATACCATGGGATATATAAACTCCAGGACTATTTTAATTTCCATTGAATGTAGTAGGAGTGAGATAGCCTCAATAATGACTGATTTTGCTGTCTCAAGATCCCTTTGAAGAAAGCAGGAAGATAAATTGTTTCTGATTTAAAAAATAAAGAAACATGGCATTTCTTTTACATAATTATCATGGGAACAAACTAAAAATGTCCCATTTTCTTCAGTCAAAATAATTTGAAAATAATTGACGATGTTGTCATCAAGTTTTCTTGATTTGAAAAAAGCAAAACAAAATAAAACTACACATATTACTCCATATGATCCTTACCTATTTGCCAAACTTGGTTCTAAACCTTCAGACAATATTTTAAAAGATGAATTAAAATACCCAACAAAATAATCACTCTGGAAGATATTTATTTGTCAGTATCAGAAGGTATATACTAAGGGAGATGTCAATATCACCTAATTAGAGATAATAATTTTAATTTTGGTTTATATTTTGCAGGGAATACACTAACAATCAGAGAATTTTAATTATTCATCAAATTTATACAATTTGTAGTTATCTGAGAATAATATTTATTCTTCCAAAGACATACTCTTTTTTTTTATAGTTGTATTTTTATAACTTTTTATTTTGAGGTAATGTTAGATTTATGAAGAATGGCAAAAATATTATAGAGATGTCCTATAAGTCCATCAAGGATTCTCTAATTAAAATCTTATATAACTATAGTATAATGATTGAAAATAAGAATAATTAACATTGAAATAATACTATCATGTAATATTCAGAATTTATTTCTACTTAACCAGTTTTTCCATTATTGTATTTTTTTTCTGTCCCAGGATCTAACCCAGAATCTCACATTGTGTTCAGTTGTCATGTCTCCTTACTCTTCTCCAATCTTTGATAATTCCTCAGTCATTCTTTGCATTTCATGATTTGACACTTTTTAAGAGTACTGGTCAGTTATTTTGTAGAATGTACCTCAAAAAAATTTTTTTTGATGTTTTCTCATAATTAAATTTAGAATTTGTATTTTTAAGAAAATTATCACAGGGATGAATGCTGTACTTTCTCAGTATTATAGTTGAATGTATATGATGTAGATATGTCCCATTACTGGAGATGTTAACCCTTGGTTAAAGTGCTGTCTGCCTGTTTCCTCCACTGTAAATTTACAATTTTTCCCTTTGTAATCAATAGATATTCATTTTGGAAATACTTTGAGAGTATGCAGATATGCTATTTCTTCTTAAAATTTCTTCCACTAATTTTACCATTCATCAATTTACTAGATTATGCAGAGGTTATTACTGTGGTGTTCTGCTGGTAATATGCTATTTCCTCATTTCTTCTACATGTATTGATTGGAATTATGCTATGAGAAATACTTATTCTTCCCTCCCATTTATGTCTATATTGAATTATTTATTTTTATCAGTATTCTCTGAAATGTATTTACTTTATTTGGAGGAAGTAAAACTAAATATTATTGTTATTTATTTTGTCTCTCAAATTATCCCAGCTTTGACCAACAGGAACACTTTCAGGTTGGAACCTGAGATCCTGTGTCCTTTAGGTATGCTATTCTTTTGGATTTT
Source organism: Avahi laniger (assembly GCA_963575035.1). Classification (NCBI taxonomy): domain Eukaryota; kingdom Metazoa; phylum Chordata; class Mammalia; order Primates; family Indriidae; genus Avahi; species Avahi laniger. The sequence goes on along the minus strand of CAUYSK010015027.1, from coordinate 29,558 downwards.
GAACACTTCCTTTCCTTACAACAACACAAAATACTTTCAGACTTACTTTGTATATTTTCTAAGCCAACCTTGTAATTGGCCTCTTCTCCAAGAGATTCTGTTACTATTATTGGAGAATGATATTTGGAAATCAGGAACTGGGTGCTAGGTGTGCTCATTGTTTGGTCCTCTCAACAGATAATCCTAAGCCCTCTTCAAGAATAGAGCTAGGAAATATGCATGTGTATATTAACCCATACATATGTACACTTCTACTTCTCTCTCTCTCTGTTTCTCTCTCTCTCTCTATTTTATACACACACACACACACAAACATATATGTAACATATGTGTAATATATCATCTATTAATAAAACATGAGACATGAGTTCATACTGATAATACCAATTCTAATCTGTATTTGAAGTCTATATATCCATATCTATCTCCATATCTATGTCTATATCTATATCTAGCATCAAAGGATTTATTATAATATTTTAGCCTTCCCTTATTTTCAGATTCTTTCTTCAAAAGTGAAAATCTAGCTTGACATTTTTTCTACAACCCTAGTATTGACATTTTTTCTACAACCCTAGTATATATATAATGTATATATGGTAACCGTTACTCACATTTACCTAATAGAACATAGTGTTTTTAAACATTTCCTATTGTTTCTAGCTTTACAGTATCCAGTCAAAACACTATTTTCTAAACTTACTTAAGTTAGCTCCTTTTTCTTCACTCCCTTTATTGTGGTTACATGACTGATTTGTGATATAATTAGATTAATTTGTCACTGCCTGCATTTCATCTCAAGTTTCTCCCACATCCTGAGGGATTTTTTAAAAAAATTACATAGAGTAAAAAAATTCACTTTTTGATGTCCAGTACTATGGGGTCTGACAGGTAACCTAAAAGGTTGTATCAACCACCACAGTTACTTACGGCATGGTTCCATTACCACTAAAATTACTTGCCTCATGCTAACCTTTTGTAGTTAACCCTACTTTCACTTCCACCTCTATACCCCTAGATCCTGGCAATCACAGATCTTTCTTCTTTCTCTATTCTTTTACCATTTCAAGAATGTCACATAAATATAATCACACAACTCCAAAAAATTCTTGACCATTATTTACACGAATATTTCTTCTTTGGTCTCTCCTTCTTAGATTCCAATTATTCATATATTATAATTTTTATACCGTTCAACAGATCTGGGCTACTCTATTCTTCACATTCCTTTTCTTGTTTTTTTCTTTTTCTTTGTGTTTCAGTTTGGGTAATTTTCATTGACATTCGATGAACTTGAATTTTTCAAGTTCGTCGTTTCTTTGTTCAATCCTGTTGAGTCTACTGATGAAACCCATTAAAAGTACACTTCATTTCTAACATGGTTTTTAATTTCTAGCATTTCTATTTCATTCTTTTCTGTATTTCTTATATCTTTGCTGATATCACTCATCTTATTTTACAGGTTTTCTACTAGAGCCTTTAATATATTATTTATAGTTATTTTAAATTCTATTTCAGTTTCAATATTTATGTCATATTTGAATCTTGCTCTGATGGCTGCTTTGTTGTTAGAGTGTAGTTCTTATTGTTTGTTTTTGTTTATTTTTAGCATTTTTATATCCTCTTTTTTTTCCCTGAAATCTAAACATCTTGTGCAGAACAGTAGAGACAAAGGTAAACAGTTTTTACGCCTGGAAATGGGCGTGTCTTTCTTCTTCTAGGCCTTAAGTGCAGGTCATTGAATTAGAAGTGCTGCTGTGTTTGAGATTTTTAATGATACATGCTTATGGCTAGTGTGCCAGAGAGTTATTTTCCTCACATCTGCTCCACCCTCCACTTTAGGAGCTGCCTCTCAGAGGGGCTGTCTTTCCGTGCCCTTGATCCTCTTGTTTCCCTCCATCAGCAGTATTCTGTAGTTAGTTGTTAGTTGACACTTGCTGCTCTGGAGGTGGCTGGCCAGTTAGATAGGCAAGTGTCAATGGAGATGTGGGGACTGCTCAGTTCACCTGCCCCTCTCCAAGCCATTCTTCTGAGCAATCACATATTTCTTCCTTGCTCACAGGGAGTCATCCCCTCCTCTTCTCAGCTGAAATAGGTTTTCCTGCAAGTCCCTAGAGTGATACTATTAGTTGTCTGTGCCCCCATGGAGTGAAGGTTTTGCTCTCTAGGAGAGAAGGGTCCGAGGGCAGCTGGTGCCCTTCCTGCAGCGGCTGCTCTTCTCCTCTCTGGGATCTGTACCACTAGAGACAGTTTATTTCAATGTTCTTCAACCTTTTCTTGAGAACCCAGCAGGGTTTGTGGAGAAAAACCCTGAAAAGGGCTCAGTGTCTCCAAGTTGTGTGGCTCTCAGAGAGGCTCACGGGCCCAGGCATGATCATTATTTACCAATTCTCCAACCTCTCTAAAGAAACTTTTTTTCCCATTTTCTTATTTGTTTACCCCAGATAAGTCATGTGTGATTCTGCTTTCCCTAGATTTTGGTACCTTCTTCTCCTTAGATTTTAGACCAATTTTCCACCTAGTAATTTCACATCAGATTCAAGAAAATTCATAAGTCTGCATTTGTCCAGCTTTTTTCTTTGTATGAGTGGAAGTGCTGTTCTTTTCAGCTGTCTAGATCCCTAAGAGGAAATCAGAAGTCGTCCTAAACCTCATCTCCTTTCATTCCAATAAGCTGATTTAAAGAATCTTTAATCATCTCCTCTGAGGGGCTTATGTGTTGTTCTTATTGCTTGTACTTTTAACTGAAGAAATGTGATCAGAAAATTATTATTTTTTGACTTACAGGATTTTTTTAAAAAATTGGGTATAGGTAAAGATTAGGGACAGATGAATAAATGATAGCTATTTAAAGAATGCACATTTAGTTGAATTTACCTATAAAATTGGAAAGGGGGACAGAGATAGTGATTACCTTTATCAACTAACATTAATATTCATTTATGTACCAAATAATACAATGAGCAAACATTTCAGTGAAACACAAGTACCTTGTCCTTTTTTGTGATTTTCCTGATGCTCACACTTTTTAAAGTATTCATGTTTCTTTAGTTTCTGTTTATCATCTGTCAAAATATTTTTGATTGATTTTAGATATATTTTCTTTTTGTGATTACTAGCTGTAGTAATATGATTATAAGTCATGTATTTTAGAACATTTTGGAAATAACTTTGTAAGAAACCTTTATTTATTATTCAATCATTTAATAAAAGAATATATAATGGATATTTATTAAGCTGTATGACTAAGAAAAAACTAACAAAGTATATTATGTATAGTATTTGTTGTTTGTGTAACAAGTATACACATAGAAGTGATAAATTATATTCCTTAACTGATCAGTGAATAGCTTGAGTTAGGTGAATGTTTTCTCCATTTCCACTCTAAGTCATTTAAATCTTTTCAAGATAATCATTCATTCTAATTCTGGAATATTTTATAAGGTAGTATGATATACAGGATGCACTATTTTTTTCACAAAATTTTAATGTGATTCTCATAAGGCAAATTAGATTCAGCTTCTTTGTGCAATTAGAAAACACCTAAGTTGTTCCAATCAATCAAAGCACTTGATCACTCTTTATCACAAGACAAGAAAGAGATGTAACTTCATGGTCCATTGCTAATGGGTTATTCTGCTCTTCTGGTTAATAGCTTGAGTTTCTTATACATCTAATTTAAAGTTTCTGAATTAAATAGATTAAAAGATTAGTAAGAGTTCAGTGATATATTAGTGTGTATGTGCAACCAATTATGTCTCTTTTTAACTTAGTTTTATCATAGTCTGACTTTATATTAGAAAACTTTTGGCTTTGCTTGGAAAAGTCAATTCTTCAATCGCAGTGTTTTGGGCACAATAAGATTTTTTTAATGAAAAAACAAGTTTTGACTGCTGCCTTTAATTTCCTGAGTTCGCTGTTAAGAGCAGCATGATGTAAAGACAAATAAACATCCAATCAGACAAAAAAGTATTATTTGTGGAGACTGAAGATGTGAATTCTAGCCCCATATATTTCCAATGAACTATGTGTGTCTGATAAAGTTATTTGTTATTTTCTATTTAATTGCCACATTATTTATTAAAAGTACCAAAATTCATTACCCTACTAGTCATTACCACTAGAAACTTGACAGATTTTAAAAAATTATAGGGCTCTAAGGCCTTTTTCTAGTCAAAAGCTAAGAGAATCTTTTTGCCACATGGAATACTGTATCTCCTCGGAGATATGTGATCTTCTTATCTATACCTGACTCAGAGTGAGAGGACTCAAATATTTTTATAAAATTTCAACTTAAAATAAAGTTCCTTTGCTTTTCCATCCTACTACAATAATTCATGAACCACATAAATGAGTGGTAAAAGATCAGTAGGCAACTTGCTTTTACAAACTTTGTACTTTTCCTGGGAAGCTTGATATTCCATAGAGGCAAGGTCCTTGGCCCTCCAGGCCATACACATCCATTTTTAATCTTTCTCAATCTATAGTCAATTAGTTCTAAGTGAAAGCAACAGAGAAAAGCCATTATGTGGATATATGCATTAAGAGTTATCTTTGTTTAAAGGTCAGTTGAGGTGGATGGGAACAAATTGCCGCTCTGACAGTTCTGTTTATTACTAATGTCAGGATTCTTCTTTGCATCCACGTTATAGCTCAACATCTCACAGTCTGGGATTCCATGCTAATACGATTCTGGATTCTGTCCTTACCATAGTATTTACAGAACAGCTATATTATATGCAAGATCCTGAGCTTATAGAACTCATGCTTCCCATACTCAAATCATTGAGAGTTATTTTTGGATATAGAGATATCATCCATCCAAATAATTCTGGAAGGTCCTCAGATGTGTATTAGTTCTGAGTCACACCTTTTGGAAATGTCAGTCAGTTGTTTGGGTCCCTAAAATTTTAGACATTTTTGGCTTAAAGTCCTCAACAAGTCTTTTAACTCCGGAATTTAAGAAAACAACTAAAAGGATTACTTGAGAAGATAAAACAATTGTAAGAAAAATGATACATAAGTTCATTTAATGGATAATTTGTTACATAAAAGTATTAATTATGGCATAAATTTCACAAACGGGCTGAATTTGTTTAGTCAACAGTCTTATTTTCATAGCGTTGCTGGTTCTTCAGCCATGAGTACTTAAGAGTTAGAGACTTAGTTGACTCAGGTCATAGATAGCTACTTAACTTTCACTAACTTTCCTCTTTTGAGTGTATTGTTATATTTTTATACTTGGGGATTCTCAACTTCTTTTGAAGATTATTCTCTCTCTACCACCCTGCAGGGCTAGTATTTTACCATTTTTTCCCCGTTTTTCTTCCTGACTTTTAGGATTCTCTTTGAGAGATGCTAACCACTCCCATGCTTAGACTGGCACATAAACGTCAAGGAGAACCTCACATATACTAATCATTTTAAAGTTTATATCTCCAGATCAAACCTCTTTTTTGGGCTCCAAATCCATAGAGGCTTCTTCGTACCCTTAAGTGGTTGTGCCATCTACAACAAAACTAGGTACAAAACCATACTCAGGATCTTTCCCCAAACCTCCTCTTTCCCTGCATTTCTACATGGGTGATTTTTCCATCCCCCCAATAGCTATCCCCAACTATTACAATTTATCTCCATTCATTGCCCTGGACCTAAAAACAGATTTATGTAGGGACTGTTCTAAGTTAACCTTTATCCCTCTTTTGAAACCCTTATCTCCTCTTGTTTTGACCATTGCAATAATCACCTAATTGATCTTCTTACTCTTGATGGCACAAGATACCACAATGCTGCTAAGCTGATTTTTCTAAATTGTGAGCCTTATTATATTATTTGCCTACTTTAAATTCTTCAGTATTTTCTCATTTCCTCTGGGATAAATTCGAAATTGATTTCTGTGATACCTTGACTCATTAATTTATTTTTAGTAAAGTGATAATTTACAATGTCTAGGCATAGAATCTGGGGCCCTAGCAGTGAACAAAGTATGAGTCTGATCCCTATCCATGCCTCTAGACTTTCTATTCTTGCACCCCTCTTCCTGGACCATCACCCTCTACACTCCAGATACACTGAAATCTCTGCTATCCCAGGAAAACATGATCTGTAAAACTTCCGTGATCAGCTACTTCTTCCTTCTGTAATATTTTTCTCATTCCCCAGCCCCATCTACCTGACCAACATCTTATTATCTTCTAAAACTCTGCTTAACTAATGTCTTCTCCAGAAAGTTAAGAAAGGCTGATAAGTTGAAAAATGAATGGTAGAAGAACCATGGGTCTTTTCAGGTTAGGAGAATAGAGAACTCTGTCTTCTGGGAATCTCAAGTATTATATACTTTCCTCTACTGTGACACCGTGTCTCAGGACAAATATCTATTTCAAAAATATTGGCAGAATAAAATTTATTTAACATGAAAACATGAAATAATGGTGGGAAAAATCAGAATCATAGCATGTCTTGTTTCCCACACAGCTGTTCCTCTTAATGCCAAGGAAAAGCTCCCTAAGTGTAGACCAAAATCAAGTACACAGTGTGCGCAGAGTACACTGGCAGAACACTTCTGAGACCCTTTCAACTTTTTTATCAACAACTGAGCACATGCACATTAACAAAAATTATATAATAAAGGCTTATCTAAAAGTGATTACCACTGAGTATGCCCTCTTGGTGCTAAATATATAGAATTATTATTATTGTGTACCTACACATCTACTGTAATGTTATTCTGTGTCTTCAGATGACTGATCCTAACCAGGCTCATGCTCTTCTTCTTGACCTTGCAAGTCCTCTTTGCCCCACCTCCACTCCACATGCCTATAATATTTGATTGATCTTGTATGTTCACATATAAATATCTTCTACTCCTAAACTGCTGGCTCCCTTTAGACAGAAACAATATCTTATTAGTCTGTGTAATCATAGCACTTGGCACAGAGTCTAAAAGAATTCATGAAACTTGATAATATGTGTTGAATAAGTGAATAAATATTCATTCATTTATGAATATTTATTGAGCCCTCCCTACCTGCTAGGCTTTATATTACATGCTCAGGATACATAAGTAAAAAAAATGAAAGATCCTGCTCTCAAGGATCTTACACTTTGATTCTCAAAGTTTATAAAGACAAGGTTGTAAATTTGCACAACAGAAGCTTTGTTGTGGCTATAATTTCAATACTAGTTTGTGGACTGCCCCATGGACATCACTAGAAAAACTTATGTTTTTTTTTCCTTCAATCTGGGCTTGTTTTTGTTTATTCTTTACATTCTGTTCCATTTGTGACTTGCCTTTGGATGTTTTCTTGATAAGGAAAGCTCTCAGTCCTTCATAGAAAGGGCTACTGAATACCACTGTGTACAATATACATCTTTTCACATTCACAAAGACTATGACATAATTGGCACCTCTGAAGTTGCGCAAGTCAACATCCTGGCTCACAAACCTAGCTGACTATCAGAATCACCGGTGGTGCTTAAAAATACAGATTTTGAGGCGCCATCCCTCAAGAATCTGATTATATAAATCTGGAATAAAACCTGATGTATGATGTATTTTAAAGCTCACCCTCTCCCGTCTCCAGCCTCTCTTCGTTCCAATCCCTCATCCCTAATCCCTCACTTTGTGATTCTGATGATCTGCTGTGTCTGAAAACCACTTCTCTGAGCCACTGATGATTGGCTCAATGGAGACTTTTTTGAGAATCACTGAAGCAATTCTGGCTATACTGTGTAATGCTCACTCTGCTATTTCAAGCCTAAACTGGCCCTAATATGAATTTAAATTAGCTTTGCACTCCATACATTCATCTAAGATAAGAATACTCAGAATCATCTTTAAAATAATTTTGCATCCCAGTCTCCATATTTAGTCACCAAGCAATTGGATTTGGCCACCATCATGAATTTCAAATTTCTCCTTTCATCTCATTTCTCACAGCCACTGTCCCAGTTAATTCTGCATTGTGTCTCTCCAGAACCCTTCCAATTATCTCTTAAGAGTTCTCTCTGTTCTAGTCCCTTAGCTTTCTAATCCAGTTTCTATATTTCCTCATGAGTGATTTATCTGAAAAACAAACCTGACCACTACACCCAAACTTTAAAATATTAATTGGCTCTCCATTGTCTATAGCATGAAGTCTAAACTCCTTGATATGAAGTTTGAGGTCATCTTCAATCTAGGCTAAATCTATTTTCTATTATGTTTCTAAACATATTTATTCTGTATTTTGTCCACTCTAAGCTACTAACCATTCCCTAAACACATTATACATTCTGCTCATTCTTTGTTTATATTATTTTCTCTGCCTGAATGCCACCTTCTGTTTAACTTGTTTTTCTCATCCATCAGGGGACAATTAAAATATTACTTCCACTTCTGTGCTCACATGTTGTTTTTTTTTTCTTTCAGGTTTTTGTTTGTTTATTTGGGGGGCAGAATTTGATGACATGGGTAAATATATCAGCAAGTTGAAAAAATATGAGGTTACTCACTTATATTCACCCACAACAAGAATGATACACTCGTCCACAGACAAAAATCTCTTTGTGGAAAGCTTTGGACTCAGGTAGGAGGTTACAAGACCCTGATAGACCCCAAGGATGGTTGTTTAGAGAGTGCAGATCAGCACACGGCGGGCAGACCCATCAATCATTCTCCTGGGTTCAAATGTAGTATTAGCCCTGTTCCCCAAATGGCTTGGCTACAATTTCATTTTTTGCTTTGAGTATGTAACTAAAACCATCTGCCAAGGGGATTCACCCACACTAGAGCCTTGACAGAAAGGCTCATCTATCTGCAGACATCAGTCTCAGCATTAAGCCTGAAAGATACCCCATAACAAGTCTCTAGTCCCTCTCAGCTATGGTCCCAGCTCAGTACTGCTTGTGCAATGACCCAGAGGGAGACTCACCCCTCTGAGCCACTGGTATAGGTTTGCCAGCCTCTGTCCCACAGCAGATCCTGAAGGGGCTCTGTCTTAGTTCTAGCTCCTCTGCCATGGCCCAGGAATTTTCCCACCCATGTAAAGGACAGCTGGGAGATTTGCCTGTCTGAGCCTCCTGGATAGGCTTCCAGCCTCCATCCTACATTGGATCCTGAAGCAGCCCAGTCTCAGCTCCAGCTTCTCTCTCTCTCTCTTTAGTCAGGCAACTATTCCAAAGACACAGAGATCTGCTGGGAGACTTGCCTATCTGAGCCACTGGGACAGGCTTGCCAGCCTCCATTCCATAGAAGATCCTGAGGGGCCCTCTCTCATCTCCAGTCCCTCTCAGCTGCAGCCCAGGAGTAATCCTGCCAATGCAGAGAACTGCTGGGAGACTAGCCTGTTTGAACCCAAAGGACAGGATTGCCAGATTCCATTCCACAACAGATTATAAACAAATTCTAACAACAAGCAAGCACTAGTTTTGTTACACGTAGAAGTTTAGCCAGCACTCTCTGCAAACACAAAGCCCATTTTCTGACCTTACCCAAGAAGGGAGGCAAAGGTCAATCATGCATTTCTGCTGAGCATAGAAATTGGTCCATCCATGTAATCCACTTGACCTAGGGACCCCTCCTGCAACCCTTTCTAAATGTTGAACTCACATAGGGGTACTATCTACCCAGGGAATACACTCTGTGGCCCACTCTGTGGCCCAACTAGTACCAGAGCTAGGTGATTGCAGTGTCCATCCAGCAGTTCAGCTTGATTGCAGAGCTCAGCCAGTGGTCTTGCTGAACACCAGAACCTAGCCAGCTGCCCCAGATGAATTCAGAGCAAAGGCAGCAGCCCAGACATCTAGAGAATCTAAAAACAAGCTCTGCCAGCCTAGGGTCAACATTAATTAGCCCATCCAAAATCATAGGCTAGACTAAGTAGTAAAGCTTTATCTTTCCCAAGAAACTTCTGTAAAAAACATACAAAGTGGCTGTCTATACTAATGCACAAACATCAACACGAGGACACAAGGATTACGGAGACTCAGGAAACACACCTTCAAAAGAAATTAACAAATCTCTAGCAATAGGTCCTAAAGAAAAGATCTATAAAATGACAGAAAAATAATTCATAATAATCCTCTTAAAAATGTTCAGTGAAATTCAAAATAAATGTGTTCTGGAAAACAAAATGAGAAGTCTGACAAAGAAATAGAAATGATTTTTAAAAATAGAAATTCTAGAGATGAATAATACAATGACTGAACTGAAAATGCAATAAAAAAGCAGCAGACAGCTTTATGAAGCTGAAGGAAAAAATCAATGAACTGGGAAAAAAAAATGAAAAAGAATGAAGAAAGCCTATATGCCTATAGTATGGAAATTATATTACATCATCAAGAGACATAACCTACACATAATAGGAATTAAAGAAGAATAACAAGGAGAAAATGGGCCAGAAAACAAATTTAAAACAAAAAAAATGAATGAAAAATTCTCTAATCTGAGAAAAGAAACTAACATCCAGCACAGGAAGTACGGAAATTCTCAAATTCAACCCAGAGAGGAGTTCATCACAACACATAATAATCAAATTATCAAAAATCAAAAATGAAGGAAAATTCTAAGGGCAGTGAGAGATAATAAATACATCACACATATAACGGAGTCCAATGCGAATATCAGCAGACTAATCGGCAGAAACCCTACAATCCAGGAGACAGCAATAAATGTTCAAAATGACAAAGGAAAGAAAAAAAAAACTGTCAACCAAAAATACTTCACTCACCAAATTTATCTTTCAACAATGAGACAGAAATAAAAAATTTCTAGACAAACAGAAACTGAAGGAGTTCATTACCCCTAGGCCTTACAGAAACTGCAAAAGAGAGTTTTTTAAACTGAAACAAAAGCCTGCTAATTAATAATATAAAATTTATTAAAGTACAGAACTCAATGGTACAAGTAATAGCAAGCAATATTCAGAACACTCTAGGATTGTAACGGTGGTAGGTAAAGCAATTTTACAACTAGTACAAGGGTGAAAAAAGAAAATTATTACTAACAACTAAGTAAAATAAACTGTCAATGAATACATACATTATAACAAAAATGATGTAAATTCTAACATCAAAAACATAAAATATACGTGAGGAGAAAAAGGATAAACTTTTTGTATGCAGTCAATGTTAAGTTGTTATCAGCTCAAAATAAACTATTGCAAGTGTAGTATTTTCTTTGTAAACCTCATTATAACCAAAAAGCAAAAATCTATAGAAGATACATAAAATAAAAATAAAAACATTCAAAACATACCACTACAGAAAACATAAAAGTACAAAGGAAGGCAGTAAAAGATGAAGAAACAAACAAAATATTAAAAAAAAAACAAAACCAGAAACAATTAACAAAATGGCAATAGTAAGACCTTATCTATCAATAATACCTTAAATGTAAATGGGTTAAATTCCTAATGAAAAGTCATACAGTGAATAAATGGATAAAAAAAATAAACCAAGAAAACTATCTGCTGCCTATAAGAGACTCACTTCACTTTTAAGAACACAAAGGGACAGAACATAAAAGAGTGGAAAAAGATATCTCGAGCAAATGAAAACCAAAAAAAAGAGGAGGTATAATAATAAGCAAATCAGAGAAAACAGAGTTTAAATGAAAATTTGTAAAAAGAAACAAAGAAGGTCATTATATAAAGGGATTAATTCCTCAGAATATAACAGTTATAATTCTATATGTAATATAAAACAAATATTAAAGGACCTGAAAGAAGAGGTAGATTGTAATACAATAATAGTGGGGGACTCCCACATACCACATTTAATAATGGACAGATCATTCAAACAGAAATTAATAAAGAAACAGTGGATTGAACAATACTTTAGACCAAATGGACCTAATATACAAATATTCCACCAACACAGAATATGCATTCTTCTCAAGCATACATGGAACATTCTCCAGGATAGATAATATGTTAGACCACAAGGCAAGTCTTAGCAAACTTAAGAAGACTGGAATCACATCAAGTATCTTTTCTGAGCACAACAGCATGAAACTAGAAATCAATAATAGGAGGGATTTGGAAAAATTCACAAATACATGGAACTTTATATGCTCCAGAACAACCAATGCATCAATGAAAAAATTAAAAGGAAAATTAAGACACATATCGAGATAAATGAAAATAGAAACACAATATACCCAAACTTATAGAATGCAGCAAAAGCAGTTCTAATAGAAAAGTTTATGGCCTATGCCAAACAAGAAGTTTATATGCCTATGTCAAACAAGAAGAAAGATCACAAATAAATAATGTTATGTTTCAAGGAAAAAGAAAAAGAATAAACTAATCTCAATGTTAGCAGAAGGAAAGAAATAATAAAGATCATATTACAAAGAAATAAAATAGAGTTTAGAAAAGCAATACAAAAGATCAATGAAACTAAGAATTGGTTTATTAAAAAGATATGTAAAATTGACAAAACTTTACTTAGATTAACCAAGAGAAAAAAGAAAAGACTCACATAAATAAATTAAAAATTAAAGAAGAGACATTATAATTGATAACATAGAAATGTAAAGGATAACAGGAAATTATTATAAGCAATTCTATGCCAAAAATTTGATTACCTAGAAGTAATGGATAAATTTCTAGACATATACAACCTACCAAGACTGAATCACAAAAAAATACAAAATCTGAACAGAAGAATGAGGGAGGATATTGGCTCAGTAATAAAAAATATTCCAACAAAGAAAAGCCCAGTACCTGATAGCTTTACTCTAAATTTTACCAAACATTTTGAAAAGAACTAATACCAATTCTCAAAAAATTATTCCAAAAGATGGAAGAGGCAGAAATACTTCTAATCTCTTTTTATGAGTCTAGTATTACCCTCATAACAAAGCTGGACAAGGATATCAAAAGAAAAGAAAATTACAGATCAGTACTCTTGATGAACACAGTTTAAAAAATCTTAAAAAATATTAGCAAATCAAATTCAACAACTAGATTCAAAAGATGATTTATCATTCTCAAGTGGAATTTATCCCTGTGGTACAAGAATAATCCAACATATGAAAATTAATAAATTTGAAAACCCCTATTAATGGAATTAATGACAAAAATCATATGATCTTCTCATTAGATATAGGAAAAGCATTTGACAAAATTCAACATCCTTTCATAATAAAAACTCTCAACAGATTAGTTTCAGAAGGAATGTACTTCAACACAATTAAGGCCATGTACGATAAACAAACAGCTAACATCATACTCAACAGGAAAAACTTGAATGCTTTTCTTCTAAGATCTGAAGCAAGACAAGGATACCCAAACTTGCTACTTCTACTCAATATAGTACTGGATGTTCTAGCCATAGCAATTAGACAGGACAAAGAAATAAAAGGCATCTAAATTAGAAAGGAAGAAGTTAATTTGTCCTTGTTTGCAGATGATGTAATCTAATATATAAAACTCTTAAAGATCCCACCAAAAAAAAATCAGAACTTGTAAACAAATCAATAGAGTTGCAGGATACAAAATCAACATGTAAGAATCAGTAGTATTCCCCTACACTAACAACAAACATTAAAAACCAAATCAAGAGAACAATACATTTGCAATAGCTAGAATAAAATAAAGTGAACTACTTAGGAATAAATTTAATAAGGGAGGTGAAAGACCTGTACACTGAAAAGTATAAAACATTAATAAAATAAATTAATAATGCAGAAATAAATAGAAAGCTATCCTGTGTTCCTGTTTTGGAAGAATTTAATATTGTTAAAATGTGCACATTACACAAAGTTACAGATTCAATACAATTCCTATCAAAATTCCAAAATCATTTTTCAGAGACATAGAATAAACAATACTAAAATTCATATGGAACCATATAAAAACCCCCAAATGGTTAGGACAATCATGAACAAAAAGAACAAACCTGGACGCATCATGATCCATGATTTCAGACTATACTACAAAGCAATAATCATTAAAACAACATGGCAGTGGCATAGAAATAGACATATCAACCAATGGAACAAAATAGAGAGCCCATAAAAGAACCCATGCATCTATGATCATTGATTGTCAACAAAAGTGCCAAGAATATACAATGGGAAATGTACAGTCTCTGCAATAAATGATGTTGAAAAACCTAGATATTCATATATAAAATAATAAGATTGAATCCTTATCTCATATCATGTACAAAAATCAACTCAAAATGCATTAAAGACTTGTACAGAAGACCCGGAACTGTAAAACAACTAGAAGAAAACATGGGGGATAATTACATGACATCTGTCTGGGCAATAATTTTTTTGTTTTTAATTTGACCCCAAAAACTTAGTCACCAAAAGTAAAAATAAACACAAAGGATTACATCAAAATAAAAGCCTCTTCAATTAAAAAACATTAACAAAGTGAAGAGACAACCTACATATTGGGAAAAAATATTTGCAAGCCATATATGTAAAAAGAAATGAATGTCTAAAATACATAAGGAACACCAACAACTCTATAGAACAAAAACACATGATCTAATTAAGAGATGGACAAGGGACCTGAATAGACATATCTCAAAAGAAGACAACCACATGGCTAATAGCTACATGAAAACATGTTCACATCACTAATCATTAGGGAAGGGCTAATTAAAATCACAGCGAGATATCACCTCACACCTGTTAGCATGGCTATTATCAAAAAGACAAAAGGTAACAAGTATAGGTGAGGATGTGCAGAAAAGGGAACACTTGAACCCTGTTAGTGGAAATACAAATTAGTATAACCATTATGGGTAGCAATATGGAGGTACTTCAAAAAACAAACAGTAGAATGAACATGTGATGCAGAAACCCCACTTCTGGGTATTTACCTGAATGATTTAAAATCAGTATGCCAAATAGATGTCTGTACTTCCATGTTCATTGCAACTGTCTTCACAGTAGTCAAGGTATAGACTCAACGTAAGCATCCTTCAAAGGGTAAATGGATAAAGGAAACTTGATGAGTGTGTGCATGTGTATATTTTGTATATATATATTATATGTATATATTACACACACAATGTAATACTATTCAGCCTTATAAAAGGAAGAAATTCTGTCATTTGAGGCCACATAGATGGAATTGGAGAACCTTGTGCTAATTGGAATAAAGCAAACACAGAAAGACAATTCCCACGTTGTCCTCACTTAGGTGAATTTCGAAGTAATGGAACACAGAGGAGCGGAAAGTAGAATGGTGGTTACTGGAACCTGGGGAGTGAAGGAAATGGGGAGATGATAGTCAAAGCATACAAAGCCTCAGACAGGAGAAACAAGTTTGATTTTTTTTTATTTAGATAAATTGAACAATGAGGTGTATATTGGTAATAATAAAGTTCTGTACATTTCAATATCATTAAGAGTAAATTTCTAATGTTCTTATCACAAAAAAATGTTGAATATTTAAGGTGGTGGAAATGTTAATTATCTTAATCTTTCCACATTACATTCAAAAATCACAACACCACTTTGTATCCCATAAATATATGCAATTACAATTTGTCAATATAAAATAAAAATTAAAAAGATTTGTACAAAGATATAACTACTGATCTATTTTTTAAACAGTTTTTACACACATACGCATATACACATAGACATAAAAATCAAAATAAATATACAGTGTAGTGGACTGTGCTGTGCCAACTTGCTAAAGCTGAAAACTATGTGGTTCCAGTTTAGTGTTTGACAAAAGGCTCATTGGTGTTCCTCCAGTAGAAGTATTAATATCATGTAAAATTGGAAAGCAGAAGTAGCAATCATTACTGTCTCAAACTTTTTTCAAGGTCCTATATAATGATAGACAGACACAGGTTGCTTCGAAGTTTCCAGCTCTACATCACGGCTCAGCCTCACTCTCTTCTTCTGTGCAGCTCCTAGTCCTACCTGCTGCTTCTGCTGACCGAGGGTGATTGCAAATCTAACACCAGACACACAGCTAGACCTGGCTTCCCAGAGCCTGCTCTACAAGCTCCCGCACTGCAGTCCTCCTTCAGTAGCTGATCATACTTGGCTTCCTAGTTTACTGCTCTGCTCCATGACTACTTCTTTGAACATATATCCCCCTATTATGGACCTTTGATTCCACAACTCCTCCCTCCCACAATATTCATATTGACTCTTTTGCTATAAATGATTTTTTTTTTTTTGAAGACAGAATCTTACTCTGTGCCCTGGCTACAGTGCAGTGGTGTATCATCATGGCTCACTGCAACCTCAAACTCCTGGGCTCAAGTGATCCTCCTGCCTCAGCCTGCCAGGTAGCTG
The DNA here is from genome assembly GCA_963575035.1 of Avahi laniger. Taxonomy (NCBI): domain Eukaryota; kingdom Metazoa; phylum Chordata; class Mammalia; order Primates; family Indriidae; genus Avahi; species Avahi laniger. Next base: position 13,297 of record CAUYSK010015027.1, on the reverse strand, counting down.
GGACTACAGGTGCAGTGGCATGCGTCAGCCTAATTTTTGTAGAGGCGGAGTCTCGCTCTTGCTTAGGCTGGCCTCGAACTCTTGAGCTCAAGCAATCCTCCCTCATCAGCCTCCCAGAGTGCTAGAATTACAAGTGTGAGCCACTGCACTCGGCCTCATAAATGATCTAGAATGATACATATATGGTGGTGGTGGAGGGGGAGAGAGAGAGAGAAGCATATATGTTTCAAAATATTAAATATACATCTCTCAGGAAAAGCCAACAGACACGTCAGTTCAAAGGTGATTAGGTGACCTGAATTGATCTAATCTTGTGATTAATTAGGCTTCTGTTTCCTATTATTCTGTCTTTGAGTCTTAGTATTTGTTTACTTTTGATTACCTACAGAATAATATATCCACTAGAGGATCACCAATGACTCAGCTGAATTGGAAATTTAGTCTGCCCTCTGGCCATTTTGAGATCCTCCAGTGGCAGCCTGAATAGGCAGACAAATAGAGTACCTTGGGTTAAGATGATTGATTGTGATCATCAAAGAAGTAAGATTGTTTCTGAACAATGAGAGCAGAGAGGAGAAGTACAATATCAGCCAAGATGATCCTAAGATTGCCTCTTGTATTACTAATCTTGTACGGTTGAGACCTTTTAGTGTGTGCAACCTTCAGCAATTAAGGTTTGATTTACTCACTAGGAAAAGGACCTCAAAGAGGTGTTAGCTGAAGGAATGGAAAGAGATATGTTAACCTGAATAATAAGAGAGGCTCTCTAAAAATAAATTATATTTATTTGGGAATAGGACATTCCAATGAAAATGTGTGCGCCAAAGTAAATTATGTGTGTATTCAGGGAGGTAAAGGAAGACAAAGGTTTAAAAAAAAATGAAAAGGGTTACATAATTGCTTAAAGATAATTATCCTTGGGTATAAGGATCAATAACAAGGGTGATACTAGTCCACTGTTGAACAGGGGCATCCAAATCTGAATCTCATCAAGAAGATGCTTCTGCCAATGGTTTTTATAGTTTACCTGTGTGTAAATATGCTTAAGGAGCTTAAACTTAATATACACTGACCTGGTGATAATGGCCACACCCAGAGTCCAGCGGTGTTGGTGTCCACAGCAGCTGTGGCGATGGCGCTGGAAGTAGGATCTCATCCAAATCCTTCCTGACTATCTGTGGTTTCTATCTACGGTTTCTGTTTCCCACTTATCCTGGTTTCCTGCCTATCTCTCAGTGCCCAGTATTCAGTCTCCCCAAATTTTTTGTGAGATATTTGCTAGCTTTCCAATAAGTTTCTTTTCGGTTTATATTAGCTAAAGTCAGTTGCTATTCCTTGCAACAAAGAAACGTTCACTACTTATGTATTTGCAATCCTTCTATGTGTGTGTGTGCATGTCTGTTTACTTCTTTCTGAAGAAAGTCTTTTGAAAATTTTGCCTGCAGTTGGCTATAAGCAGTAAAATCTTTTAAACTTTGTATTTTTGAGAGTATTATTATTAGCAAAAATATGCATCCATTTATTCAACAACATTCATTGTATATGTATCTACTATACAACTAGCACTGAAAACACACACACGAGTCATTTTTTGCTCTTGATGTTTTTATAATGCTAAAGGAAAATATTCTCAAGATTTATAAATAATATAAAGATAATTGAAATATCTGAGAAAGTCATATACAGTTTGGTTTAATATTTCAGCTCAATGTGTACTTTGAGGATAACATCAGCACATATAGTTTTGGGATATATTTTTAAAGTAAAAATAAGAATTTCATTTTTAAATATTTTTTGCTAAAATTGATATGTATATAAGTACACATATACTTAGACCAGTGTACACATGCACTGTACACTATATATGCACACATACATATGTATGTGTGTGTGTGTATATATACAGTTGTGGAGTGTGTGCTTGTGTATGTGTGTGTGTGTGTGTGTAGTATTTGGCTAAGTTTATAACTTCGAAAATCAAAACCATATTTTTTTCAGAAAAATGAACAGCTGAAATATTACTAAGGAGAGTATATAGCAGACGAACACTATTCTGCAGATAATGGACAAAAAAATAGTAGATACACAGATGTCCATGTGTTGGTGAAAGCTCATCTGAGTTTATCAAGAAAAAGGTGAGACTTGTAGAGGGTAGGTCCTGGAAACTTGAATGAGCTTTTGGTAAACAGGAGAGTGAAAATGTAATGGCAGAAATAAGAAAGAATGAACAAAAGCACTTCAGATAAATATCCATTACGGAGACAACATGAAATTCAATAAGATTCTGCCTTCTTTCCTCCTTCCCCATATTTAATAATTCTGAATTGATTAGAAGACAGTGGGAGTTTCAATAAGTATTCTGGAGAAATAATTACATTGAGTGTCCATTGCTGTGCAATTGATAATATGCAAAATGCTTTACACATTTTAAAAAATTATTCCATTTCAGGAAATAGGACTTAGTATAATTTCCTACATTATACAGATGGGAAAACTGAGGATTGAAAAATAAATAACTTGTCTAGAGTGTCACGGTGGTGGCAGGTGGTGAAGCCGAACTTGGTCCTTCTGAGTCAGACTCCTGGGTCGTTACCACCATCCCAGGCTGCCTCCTTTTACGCTCCCTTAGGGTCCATATTGTTTTCAATCTCTTTTTAAAAAAGTAGGATCCTTCTTTTGGCCATCAAATAATTTTTACAATCATGCTGATTACTAGTATGCTTCCATTATTATTTAATATGGAAATATTACTAAATATCAAGATGCTCTAATCAAGGTAGGAATGTTTCCCCAAATTAAAAGTTTATAATTTTATAGAATCAAAAACACTTCATAGGATAAATTTTCTTTTAAAAAATGTCAGTATACACATACAATTTTATTTAAGTTTCTCTACTTAAGTTTCTCAATTCTCTTAAACATTATTTTCATGTCCTTCGAGCATTTATGATTGTTGATGAATGCCATTCTCCACAATCTCTCTCACCACATAAGTATTATTTGAGACTTTCACTTACTTTTTAGTCCACTGAAACTTAAAAACATCTGTCTCCCCTCATTGGCAGAAGAAATTGGGCTAAAATTCTTAAGGTAGAAATCTGCTTTTATTTACCCCACCCACTAATGCCGAAGACTTCTAGTCCTGTTGCAGAGATGGCTGGTGGGTATTTCAGTCACTGCGGTCCTGGGTGGATGACACATCCTCCAGCAGAGGGGCCAGGCCCTGAGCCCAGCGAAGGGAAGGACTAGAGAACATACAAACTGACATTAAACCCTTTAAAGATTCTGGGTACTGAACAAAACACTGTTTCAAAAGAGATGGCAGCTGAGGCCAGGCGTGGTGGCTCACCCCTGTAATCTCAGCAATTTGGAAAGTCAAGGTGAAAGGATTGCCTGAGGCCAAGAGGTCAAGATCAGCCTGGGCAAAAGAAAGACCCAGTATCCGCTAAATAAATAAATAAATAAATAAATAAATAAATAAATAAATAAAAATAAAGGTGATGGCTGTTGAAAACTCTTTAAGTCAGGAGCCCATTTGACCTAAAGAGAAGAAGAAGGAAGGCATGGCTCACATAAAAATGGAAGATTCCAATCTCAAAAATAAATCTGATTATGTTTTTTATTTCTCTGAATTTCAACATCATCAATATCTAACGAATCAGAAAAGTGTGCTGTGTTTCCAGGCAACAGGACTGCTCTCTGCTTACCAAACATAGATACTTTTAAAGCTTCAACAGAAAGCACTGTACTGACTTTGATGTCTAGAACTTGGGAAATGTTTAGTCATTTGACACCATCACCTCTTTTCCTGAATGCTCAAAGCAGTTTCCTCCTAAAAATAAGTGCGTAACCTAAATGGAAACAGAGTTCCTTAAAAGTGAAGTTAGGAAAAGAGACAAACAGAGGTTTCTGCTTTTGATTTTCATTTCAAATGCTCTTTCCTATTTTTGACTCTTGTTCTTTACTTTTCACTAAGCCCTAGAAAGAACAAGAACATGAAAGCTAAAATTGAAATTGCACTGGTAAAGTCATCGGGACCGTAAAACTCGACAGGGATATTGGTGTTTGGTGACATTAGCTTTAGGCTTATCTGTCTGTATTTTGGAAATGGCCAATCTTTTTTGAGACTTGCCCTTGAAAAATTCTCTCCTGCTCTTCCTAATCTCTTACCCCACTCTCAAGCATAAACACACAATTCCCCCATACTGGGTCTATCCTTGACCATGAAATGTGGCACCTTTGAAATACTTTTTTTAGTTCTAAGTATTGGTAGGAGGTTTACATTATCATTGGAGTGACATTGACTGTGGCTGCTCTCAAACTTAGATTTGACCATTTTCAGCCTATATTTTTTAAAATTTCTTCTAGACAAGGGCATGGTCTCTTTCAAATTCTACCTGCTGTGCAAGTACTACAAAAGATTGAAGGGATGGGAATGCACTAAAGTGGTCCAAATTCATCCTTTGACCTCTGAGCTCAAATGGCTGTCATGCACAAATTTGATTTTTGCTAGAAAGATCCATTTTTTTCCATCTCTCAAAGGAGAAAATTAATTACACCAAATACGTTGAGGAATTGTTTCTTAAGCAAATTTTCATGAGTGATATATAGCAAATCTGGCAGATTTCTGTAGGTATTTTTGTTGGGCCATTTAGGGAGTGAGGACCAGAGAACTTTCTCACTTTTAAAAATAGAAAATATATTGTAGAACCCAACCACAGGGACCACATGGAAGTTTAGGCTAAAATCTGAGAATACTGCTTGCACCTCTTCATAGCTATGTGTCATCTTTTTCTCAGCTTCAGTGTCCTCTTTTTACCCTAACTGGGTGTGAACATCCATAATGGTGTTGAGTCATCCTGTTCAATCTCCCTCCTTCCACAAAGAAATCTTCCTGGAAAAGAAAGTGATTTACTCATTTGGAAAGAATGGAGCACAAGTGAGTGCAATATTTGTTTTATTCTAGTGAATTTTAAATTGAGTTAAGCAGAGATAACACGCACATACGAAATTTGTAAAAATAGTCATGCAATGTTTGTTAAATTCTATTATGAGGAAATGTGCAAGGTAGCATTTTAGGAAAGAAAGACAAGTTTGTGATAAATGAATGGGGGAAGACTTCATGAAGGAACAGGACTTAATTTGTGGCCTTGAGTTCTTGGTAGAATTTTTTGAGATTAGTGAGGAAACCATTGTGATATGATGAAAATTACAGTAACATTGAGGCAAAAAGTAGCCATATTGGAAAAATCAGTTAAAACTGATTGACATTCAGCTTTCCCCTCTATTAATAAAGTAACGATAATGATGTAATTATGCTATTATCACTGGAAAATTGAGAGTATTCAATAAGATAATATATATGAAAGAGACCAATGCAGTGCCTGGCACATTTCAGGTGCTCACTTGATATTCGATTCCATTCAAGAGGAGACAAGGCATAGAACCGAAGACATGGTGATGATAACAAATGTGCCATGTCCAGAGAAAAGTACAGAAACCAGGCTGGCTGAGAAAATCAGTCACTTTAGATAGTCAACTGTAGTGAGGAAAAGCCATTTTCCTTTGTGGTTCAGAAGGCCACTGTGACCTGCCTAAACTAATTCTCATATAATGAAATTGCCAGCAGAATTTGGGTTTCTAGATTTTCTACCTACATTTGAATTCTCAGTTTCTTATTTGCAGAGTTCACTTAAACTGGTTTTAGTGATGCCTGCACAATGCCACACCAACAGGCCAATATAGTCTGAAAATTGATAGAGGGAGAAAAAGACAGATGATGGATGACTACGAGTTATCGCATGAATATATGGCTAAGTTCAATAAAAATGCCTGATACAGGTCTATGTTGGTGCAGAATAAATTTACTTATATTGTGAGATCACATATTCATTAACTTTGCTAAGTCATGTTGTGGTAATAAACAGCTCCCACATCTCTGGGTTTACAATAGTATTTTTCACTCATATGTATCTGCTGCAAGCTGATTTCAGTTTACTTCACCTGAGCTCTAATTTCAGGACCCAGATTACAGAAGTTGTTTTGTGGCAGAGGACAAAGTGGTGTGGCCACATTCCATCCACTCTTAAAGTTCTGCTAACAAGGGTGTTTGCCATTTCTGCTTACTTTATATGGGTCAAAGAAAGCCACGTGGGGCAGGGACGTATACTCCTGCCACAGGGAGACACTTCAAGTCATACGCTCCTACAAATGAGAAAATGAACAATTGGGAGCAAAAACAAAATCTACCACAATCATTCATATTTGAATTAAAGTTTTCTAAAAATTAACATATGACTATTTTGCCCCATTGTTTAATAGAAAATATAGGCCACAGCTAACATGTCATTTTCACTTCACTGAGGCCACCTCTATTACACAGACGTACAAACTTCCCATTGTGTCTTACCTGCTGGTGCTTCTGGGGACCACTTCAGAAGATACTGTCCATTCCTAGTACATCTTATTCAGACAAAGTGGTAGATCTGTGATCATTCTCAGAGATCTCACTCTTGGATATGCATATAGTTCAGAGAATTTTGTGAGTTTCACAGAACCTAGATTTACTAGTAAGATTGTAGGTGCTTCTAATACATGTAGAAAGGCATTGCAGTGACTTTGCATTTAAAGAATTGCCTCAAGTAAGAAGCAGACTGTATAATGGGTAAATCAGTCCCTGTCAAGGGTCTTTGGAAAGTATGACTATCATACTTTTCGGAGCCACGACTGAGCTGGGTTTGCTTTATTTTCACATATCCTTTCAAGCAATCTCTGTCTGTAGTTAATATTATAAAGCCAGTGTCTGAGACATCTTTGTTTTTATTGTGGCAATATATCTAAGCCCTTTCTTTATCTTAAGTCATCCGATACTCCTGAAATATGATGCTGGGTCTCTGAAAAAGAAAAAAAATCTGATAAGATAACAGCTTAGAGAGCCATTTATATAATTGCCCCAGTCAGAACTCATCTCCAGCTGCATACGTGGAGCTTGCTTCAGCGCTGTAGCTAGGAAACAGGGAAGGCAAAGAGCTGCCTGTCTTCAGTTCCAACCTTCTGAACTATTCATGCGTAAAGGAAAGCGTTTCATCCGGGAATCTTGTACTTGCAGGAACACAGATTTACCTCCCAAGATTCCATTTTTTTGGAAAGAGAATTAAAGGCACTTGTCATTAGAGATCAAATTTTTCCCTATTTAAAGCGAACAAGAAAGTTTCTTTATAATTAAAAAAATTACCTTTTTTCCCTCCAATTTGTATATTATAGATGGCCCCAAACACTCTATTATAACTGAACTTTTAATCTCAAAATTCAGTTGGATTTACACTAGAGTGGTAGCTAATTTGTCCCTCTCTGCAGCCAGCAGAAATTTTCTGCATTTAGTAGGACTTGCCTATAAGCTGTTACCCTAAGTTTCCATCTGGAGATTTGAAGAAGTCTTTTCTTGCCCCTCTGTCCAATCCATGGTCTCTTTGTTCTCTCACTCGGGGGACCTCAAGACTTTACAGGTATCAAGGGTCTACCTTAATGCTCTACCTTTAAGTTGGCAAGACCCATCCATGCATTATGTGAGTGATGGCCAGTAAGGAAGAAAACTCAAATGACATGCTAGGTATCTTCTCAGAACTGTGTTTCTGGTATTCTAACCAGTTCACTCTGATTTTATTCAACATAAAGCTTGGCTTTCTTTATAAGTTTTGTTCTTATTGTCCTCTGGATATCCTTTGTTTCCATGGCTCTTGCAGGAATCTAGTTCTAATTATCTTTGTCTCTTCCATTCCTAGAAGCTTTGGGGAAGATCTCTTTCATCTGTCTTAGACTCTGAGATATTAATACAAATCCTAGGCCAACCCACATGGCCATTGGCCATGTCAGCTGAGAACAAGGTTAAAAATATCTTCACTTAAAAAGCTGGAGTCTTGAAGAAAAGCCAATCTCATTTGCTTTCACTCAAATGATCTTCATTCTGTCAGACTAAAGGTCATTCAAGTAGTGAATTGCTCAAAATGTAGCTTACAACCCTTGTGAGTGACTTAGAGTAGCTTAGCTTTAAGGATCTGTACTTTGGAAAAGAATAAGATCTTTAGGGGCCTTTTAACTTAGTCAGACAAAGTGTGCATGCAGATGACTTAATGCCCACCTGATATATTTTGCACTGTGATGTGAGCTCTCAGACCACAGGGACTCTGTCTTAGTCATCTTTGTATTCACAATCTATAGAATACTGCTTGGCCCACAGTGAGTGCTAAACAAACATCTGTGGTATGAATAACAAATAAGGAAATGCAAAAAGAATACATTATTACACATTATTATAATACTATTCATAGCTATCATTTATCATTTACTAAGCTAAGGATGTGTGAAAACAGTACAAGAGGCCTGAAATTCATATTTCTTATTGTATTGAATATTTGCAACTATCCTACAAGATGGAAACTATTATTTTCTTCATTTACCATTAATAAAATTTGGAGCTATGAGATTTTAACTTGCCTGTACAATATTTGGCACAAGGCCTTACATTCTGTTGTTGTTCTGCTCAGTAAATACTTCTAGATTAAAGGAAAGAGGAACAAAAGGAAGAAGGAACGGAGGGAGAAAGGGAGGGAAGTAGGGTCAAAAAAGTAGTAAGTTGCAGAGCCAGTGTACCAAGCTAACTGTATCTGGTTCTAAAACCTTTCCTTTTATTACTTTTAATGATGTATATTGACTTGATAAATATTTTTTAGGTGTATATTATTTGCAAAGCTGTTGGATGCTGGAATTATAATGATACATAAAACTGAAACTCCCCATTCAAGGAGTTTTCAATCTAGTGGGAAATATCATAAATCAATATTTCAAATTTTGTTTAGAAATTTTAAAAGATGGGCACTTACATATCATAAAACATGATCTCTTTCATGACTGAAAGGAAGGTCAACCCTCAGGAAAGCTGTGAAATCAGAAATCAGTGGCAGCTGTCTTGGTCCCTAGAAACTTTTCTCCCAAATTTTTTTAAGCCAAGTTCACCTTCATTCACTTCCCTCCGTCTCCTTTATAATTCTTCTCAAAAAAAGAGTGTCAGTCACTGACACACAATGCGAATTTGACTCATTAAGTTACTTTTTGCAGTGTTTAAGCATTTAAACCCAGCCCCATTTGTGGAATTCAAGGGTGGTATTTCTGGGCAGTGAGCACCTTTCTGTTTCACTGAAGGTATCATGGTATACAAAGAGTCACATTCTTTGCTAACATATAAACCTAAACTTAGTTGAGATAATATCATTCAGAACAAAAGATTGTGGCCCAACAATTCTCATTTGATGCTTCCTTGAGATTCATTTCTTGAATCCTGCTTTTTTGTCTGATAAAGCTCAAATTCCTGAGTCATACTATCTAGGAAATACCATATTCACAACATAGAGATAACCATTGTTTAGATATAAGCTTCCATTAAATTTTATATATGTCTATGAACATATATCATAAAATTGAGGTTATAATATAGAAATAATTATTTAATTTGTAAGACCATTACTTTAATGGCTATAAAATATTTAATAACATAAATACATATTAATTTACTTAACTACTCTATGATTAATATCCATTTAGATTATTTTCACAATTTTACTATCATACATAAGACTGAAATGAACATCTTTGTAGATAAATCTGTGTATGTCTGCCTGATTATTTCCTTAACAAAAATTCCTAGAAGTAACTCCTGAACTTTTCATGCAACATCTCTGAAAATCTAAAATTATTTCAAAATAAAAAGTTAAAAAATAATTTGTTGAATTACATGTATGTATGAATGCATGTATATATATATACACACACAGACAATGACTTAGGTGCTTTCTTAATTTTTTCTGATCATTTCTTCCAATAAAGGTAATTTATGCCCTATAGCTGCTCCTAGAAGAATTATTATAAATGAGTAATACTGCAGGTTGGTTCACAGGAAACATTAGAAATATTTAAAGAGAGAAGAATAAATGAATATATGAATAAATGACTTCTGTTTATGTTAACATGGCTAGAAATTTATACTGTCTAGTGTTTCTTCTTTCTCTCTGCCACCCTCTATAACCACCCACATTGGTACATATCTCTTTTTTTTTCCACATGCATAACAAATAAAGCTATTAAATAAGGGCTGTTTTCTCCCTGCTTACAACCAAGTTCCCTATATGGCTCTACTAATGGAATATTAGTGACACAAAATTATTTCTATTGAAGTATTACATTGAAGCTATTTGACCTCTCTGTTAGGACAAAATCTGGTATCATTATGTTAGAAATTCTGTCTACTTTGTGTAGAGTTCTTTTCTTAGAGTTTCTTATGTTTATTTTACATTAAAGAGGATTTTAAATAGGACCTCTGACCTAGTCTATAAGAAAAAGTATGTATTACCACAACCTTTATGATGCTTTCAAAAGCTCTTTGGAACTCCAACATGTGAGTAGCTTACAAAATCCTTAAAATTCTTTCTCACAGTATCAGATGAGAAACTTATACAGTAGTTTTAGAAGCCAAAGGACGAGCCTCATGATTTTAGAATCTGTCTCACTGGCCCTTGAATTGAAGCCCTTGAACTCTGAAAACTATTTTATTTTAATCTTTCTTATTCCTCCCTGACTTTAAGTAGTCAAGCCCACAGTCATCGTATAATTGCCTTCGCTTTTTTGTTTTGCTTTTTGTTATTAAAGAACCAGTCACATGTTCATTGGAAATGATACAATGGAAAGTGACTCCTTACTCTAAAAAATGGATAGGCCATAGACGTATTTCCCTTCCTCTTCCTGCCTTTTTAGATGAGAGTCAGTATTTCAGATGCTCTGCTAAGCCAGATATAAGTCAATGACTTGCATTTAATTCCTCCTGTGGAAGAAAATGTTCTTGCAAGATCAAATTTACTTCTTTCATTTCCAATGAGTATCAGGTAGCAGGAGAAATCCATATAAGAATCTAATAATTAAATGAATTAGAATGCAGACATGCCAAGAAATAGCGAAAGAACCTTCACAGAGATATGCACTGATATATGTGAAATGATCTTCTTCCTAGATTACAGTATTTTTTGTTAAATATGAGCACCTATTTTTTTTTCTTCCAAAATGAAGAAAGAAACAAAATGTTTCCCTTTGCCTTGTGAGATTAATGGCCCCAGAGTGATACTGTGTAAGAAATCTAACTAAACCACTTAAACATTTTTTTTTTCTTACTGATATATTACCTCCTTCCCATTTTTAGGGACAGATCTTGACTAAGAAGGAGTCCTGGGTTCTAGTCTCAATTAATCTGTAATTCACTGGATAAGATCTTGGAAAAATCACTAAATTCTTTCAAACTTGATTTTTAATGTTGAAACTATTAATAACCCTAATAATCTTTAAAGTTTATTTCGATTTTAAGGTAGCTTGATTTTATGTGATAATATCTTTAGTAGATATCTAATTTTGCTCTTGCATAAAATTTATCCATTTTTCTTCTGATCATCATATCTAATTTTCTTCTGGAGAACCACCCCACAATCTGCTCTCACCATGTTCTGCTTGGGTACTTCACTCCACCCTTGCTTCAGAGGTAGACATTTGACTATCTGAGCAGCATATTCTTCTGTTCACACTGATTTTTCAATGACAAGTGCAAGATGCAGTCAGAGTAGTTGAGAAACACTGAGGTGAAATTTCTAAGCAAGAATTCCTCATATTTTTCATGGGACTTGAGGCTGAGAATTTATGGAATCAAAAGCAATCTTTGGACTGTAGTGGGCTGAAGATAGAGTTTCCAGGAACTACTGCATGAAAGAACAAAATAAATGTAACAAAGTGGAAGAGAGACTTAAGAGAGACAAAGCAAATCCTCATGTAAGCATTTGAGGTCCTTAAATTCTGAAAGTACCTCAACCCTTACCCTATACATGTTTGCTGAAGTTCTTAAGCTAAATTGAGTGTTATTTTTTCTTTTTTAAGTAGTGAATAATATTGATTTAGATAAACTTCCAGAAAACAAATGTAAAAAGATAAATGTATAAGAGATTGATGCCTCCTGGTAACTGTTCTTAGACAGTCCCCAGGAGGAAAATAACACCCACAGAATTATAAGAGCTGTAGCTGGGAGAAAGTCTTAAAATTGTAGGAATGATGGTCTGAAATAAACAAAAAAACTAGTATTTACTTTGCCAATAACATTTCATATGACCTTATTTAATCCTCATAACGACCACATGACATGTATATTATGATCCTCATTTTTACAGATGAGAAACTAAGACTCAAAGAGGCTTCATAACTCGCACAGAGGAAAGTGGTAAAGTAAAAATTCTTTCTCTAATGTAGAAAGAAAAATACTATTCCTTTATACCTTTTTCCTTTCTCCTTCTTCCTTTCATGATAAAGATCAGGAATCTTCATATATCTTAGTATCTCTGCCACATCAAATGCATTGTGTGATTTTATTACTGGTACAGGCATTAGGAAGCATTCCAGGCAGAGAGAATAGTAAATGCAAAGGCACAAAGGTTTTTGATGGCCTAGTATTTGAGCGGTGTATGCACAATCCCATTAATTTCATTTCTAGAATAGAAGGTTCAAAATGGGGAGTGGTTGCTAATGAAGCTGGAGAAGTAGAGAAGGGGTCAATTCATAGACCCTTTTAAAGGACTCTAATGTTTTCAGGTTTTCCTGAAGGTAATACAAATTCATCTAAAAATTTAAAGAAGGCAAGTAGAGAAAATGCCACCAAAGGGACAAGTATGCTGTTTCTGAGCTGTAAAACTCACGTAAAACATAAACATACACACATAGAGAGAGAGAGACAAAGAAGACCTGTCTTGGATTTCTGAGACTAGAAGAAAAGAAAGGTAAGATGATGCAACACTATCTTTGTATGCTCAATTTTATTTTTATACACACATGATATAGACCCTTACACATGTGATAATGCTGACATCTTCACAACTAAATCCAGGCTTTTTGTTTTTTTTTTTTTTTTTTGAGACCGAGTCTAACTCTCTTGCCTGGGGCGAGTGCCGTGGCGTCGGCCTAGCTCACAGCAACCTCAAACTCCTGGGCTCAGGCAATCCTACTGTCTCAGCCTCCCAAGTAGCTGGGACTACAGGCATGAGCCACCATGCCCGGCTAATTTTTTTTTTCTAGATACATTTTTAGCTGTCCAATTAATTTCTTTCTATTTTTTGGTAGAGATGGGGTCTCGCTCTTGCTCAGGCTGGTCTCGAACTCCTGAGCTCAGAACTATCCGCCCACCTCGGCCTCCCAGAGTGCTAGGATTACAGGCTTGAGCCAC
>CAUYSK010015022.1:0-43150 GCA_963575035.1 Avahi laniger | reverse complement strand
ACCCCATCTCTACTAAAAATAGAAAGAAATTAATTGGACAACTAAAAATATATAGAAAAAACTAGCCGGGCATGGTGGCTCATACCTGTAGTCCCAGCTACTTGGGAGGCTGAGGCAGGAGGATTGCTTGAGCCCAAAAGTTTGAGGTTGCTGTGAGCTAGGCTGACGCCACGGCACTCTAGTCCAGACAACACATTGAGACTTTGTCTCAAAAAAAAAAAAAAAAAACAATAAGAGAGGTTTGTACAAAATAGGGGTGAAAGTTAATTTCTTCCCCACATAACCTTCTAAGTATAAGGAGGTGGCAGTTCCACAGTGTCAAGAATCCAGATTTTCTATCTTGTTTCTCTGCACAGTTGCTATCTAGAATTGTTTTCTGTCTCGTTGCTCTATATCGCAGATAGCAGAATTGGTACACATCAATTCCTTACATTTCATTGGCCAGAAGTCAATCACATAACATACCTCAATTTGGCTGTGAAATCTACCACTTGGCAAGCCTCGCACACAGTCCTTAAGCATGTAGCCTCATGTCTACCTAAAAACTCCTACTGCAGAAGAATAGGAGAACAGATAATGGAGAACAATTAGTAAACGGTGTCATGGCAGTTTTGTGACTTTCTGAGAAGAGAGCTACTCCATAAGATTGATCCTACGGAAGCAATCGCCATTTATATTTCTGTAAGAATGCAAGAAGTTTGGACTTCTATTCAAATATGGCAAGTTAAAACACTCCTTTACCCTTATTATCACCCAAAATCTCACCGAAATGATGATAAAGAAATTTTAAATGACAGAACTTGGAAAAACTAAACAAAACAAAAAAAGAAACTTAAAAAGGAAAACTTGAAAATTTATAAGCACAAAGAGAATTAGAGGAGAGATCATAGCAGCCAAGATATGTCAACCAAACAGACTTACCATAATTGACTTAGCAGACTGGAGAAAGCCGAAACTAATTGTTTGCAGTAGGGGTGAGGGGGGAGGATGCCAAGAAGCATGCGGATTTGGCTGCCAAGCCCATCATGGGCCCAGAAATTAGAGCCACAAACTGTCTATGAATGTGGGAAGCAGACTAGGCTGGAAACAGGACTTGTTGATGGCTTGCAGAAAAGGACTTCAACCACTAGATCTCCTCACCACCTGCACAGCCAGGTAATAGACCTCCGTCTTCTGCAGAAGGCTTAAAATTATTTCCTGGGGAGATTAAACCAGAAAAATCTGTAGACTCAGAGATAGCAGGCACATACAGAGGCATGACTGAGGTTATTTACTGGCAACAAAAAGATGACGTAAAATTCTACGTTCTGAACAATGAGACTCACCAACCCAAGATCCCAGATCAACCCACCACCAACATCCTGGGAAAAGAGTGGAAGATTCCTTTCTGGAGAAAGTGACCAGCCCCAGAAAAGAAGGCCAAGAGATACTGCTCAGGAACAGCCAGATCTCTGACCAGTCACTCTGCTGTAAACTCCACCACCTGCCAGGCCTCATCCGCGTACAGACAGCGCTTCCAGCTGCCAAGGATCACTAGACATTTGAGAAAAGCCTCTTGCTTGGAAAAGTGAAACAAACGTGTATGTGCACGATAGTGCAAGGAACAGATGAACACGTTTTTTAAAATTATAATTAATATTCTCAGAGGGATAAAAGAATATATATAGAATTAAAGGAAAAAAGAACAAGAAGTTACTAAGCTGGAGGTTGAAAATACTATGGCATAAAAATTTAATTTAAATTTCAATGGAATGTTTGGAAGATAATATTGAGAAAATCTCCCACAAAGAGGAAAAAGACAAAGTGTCGAAAAATAAGACAGAAAAAAAAGTTTGAGGATTAGTCCAAAAGTTCCAATATCCAAATAATAGGGATTTCAGAAAAATAGAGAAAATTTAGGGGAGGAAATTAACAAAGAAATAAAATGTAAAAAAAAAAAAAAATTCTCAGAATGAAGCACATGAGGTTCCCATTTCAAAGGACCTACCGCAATGCATAAAAAGACTCAGATCAAGCCTTGACATTGACAAATTTTAGAACATTAGACGTAAAGAAAAGATTCTAAAAGCTTCCAGACAGAGGAAAAAATAGGTCATGTACAAAATAATGAAAACAATCTTTTCAATAAAATTAGGAAACAATGCCTTCTTAGTTCTGAGGGGAAATGATGAACAATATAGAGCCATATTCTCATGCAAACTATCAAATCTAGTGTTAATTTAAACATTGTAAGAGGTAAGTTTTCAAAAATTAACTTCCCATGTCCCCTTTCTCAGGAAGCTCCTGTTCCATTAAAATGAGACAAATCCACAAAGAAAAATAAGATCCAGTAAACAGTCTTCTAAGGGAGACAAGACAGAGGGAATTCCCAGGGGGTCTTGAGAGAAACTATCCAAATTACAACACAGGGGTACAGGGCTTTGGTAGGGGTGTCTCCAGGGATATTTGAACTGACAATTTAGCTCATATGTTTGTGCATATTGAAAGAAGTTTTACAATTCCATGGAAGGTTTGGAGCTGAATTAGTAATAGGTACACAGATAACAAAATAAATACAAATAAGTAAAACAAAATAAGTGGGGGAGGCAATTATCACATCCAGAGAAAAACAAAGATCTGTGTAAGAATGAATTTTAAATCATAGTATATTCAGCTAAGAATACTATTTGCACAGTCAAAATAATATAAGCACTTAATATTTATTTATGTTTCTGATATATAGGAAGGATGGGAATAAAGCAGTATAGAGATGGAAAATAGGAGATAAGAGAGCTAAATCCTTATCTTTCAAAGTAGATGAAATAGAAGAAAATCAATGAATAGTGTCTACAATGAAAATTTAAGAAATAGCCATATAAGTCTATTATAATAGAAAAACAGAAGTAAATACCTGAAGAAACTACTGAAATAATTTTAAATGATTGACTTTCAAAGTGGGAATGGGAGGCAGAAGTTGAGAGGTCTGGCAAGAAGTTGACATATTTTCAGCCTTCTAGAACTGTCTCGCTTTTAAAACTTGGATAAAAATTAAAATTAAATTAAAAAAGAAACAGACATTCAAATGAGTGTTTCCTTTCTAAGAAGGAACATTTCTGAATATAAAGTTGACTTGAAGATATCCACCATAATTTTTTAATTATTAATTTTTCTGTTAAATATTAAACAAAATCGCCACCTTCTGCGTGTGGTTTTTTCTTTAATTAAACTTTTAAATTTTGAGATAATTGTAGATTCACATGCAGTTGAAAGAAATTATAGGTTATTAACTATGGAATGTCCGATTTCCTTAAGTACTAAGTTTGACAGTTGATATCTCTGACATTTCACTTTGACAATTTTGTGTGTGTGTGTGTGTGTGTGCGCGCGCGTGTGTGTGTGAAGGTACATCTTCATTCTTTCAAAGGCACATTTCAGCTTGTGATTATCTTTCAAAAATTTTTTTAAGAGCAATTTTTGTGAAAACATGGATAAGTCAAAGATTCATGTTATTTTTGAACATGAGTTCCATCGTGGAACCAATGCCGCACAGACAGCTCCAAATATCAACGAAGTGTTTGGGAAGGATGTGGCTAATGAACACACAGTATGTCCATGGTTTGAGAAGTTCCGTTCTGGTGACTTTAGTCTTGAATATGAACCATGTGGGTAACCTGAGACCAAGGTGGATAATGATGAGCTGAAAGCTGTAGTGTAAGAGAATCCATCTCAACCTATGTGTGAGTTAGCAGCAAGGTTTGACATTACTATCCCAACAATATTGGATCACTGGAAACAAATCGGCAAGGTAAAGAAGCTAGATAGATGGGTTCTGCATGGGTTCTCAGAAGAGAAATCATCTCAAAGCCTGACTTTCTTTGCTATCGCGACATAAAGGTGAAACATTTCTACACCACATTGTTATGTGTGATGAAACATGGATTCTTTTTGACAATCACAAGCATTCAGAATAATGGTTGGATAAAGAATCAATATGGTTCATTCTTTATGGTTGGATTATGGTTCATTCTTTATGGTTCATTCTTTATGGTTCATTCTAATGGTTGGATAAAGAATGAATATGCAGTTTTGGACTGTGGTTCTATACTTCATAGTGTAGAACCACACACAGTCCAAAACTGCATATTCATCAAAAAAAGCTAAAGCTGTCTGTTTGGTGGTCCAGAGCTGGTATTATCCACTACAGCTTCATGAAACCTGGTCAATCAATTACAGCGAATGTCTGCTGCAACCAACTGGACAAAATGATGAGAATGCTTGTGATTAAGCAGCCAAGATTTAGTCACTAGAGACAGGCCAATCCTCTTGCAAGACAGCACTAAACCACATGTTGCACAAGCAACGCTGCTCAAACTACAGAGGCTAGACTTGGAAACTCTCTATCATCCACTGACTACCACTTCTTCCAGGCTTTGGATCACTTCTTGCAAGGAAAAATATTCAGTTCTCGACAAGCTGTGGAAAACACCTTTTGCGATTTCATCGCCACTTGATCTCCAGGCTTCTTCGCTGCTGGCATAAACGAGCTACCGTTAAGATGGCAAAACTGTGTTGACGGTTTAGGCGCATACTTTGATTAATTGTACTGCTTCTTGTGTGAGACATAATAAACTAAACTTCTGAATCAAAATCAGACATTTCATATTTAATGACAATATATAGTGCCATGTGCCCTTTACCCAGTTTCCCTCAATGGTAACACCTTGCAAAACTACAGTACAATATCACAACCAGATTATTGACACTGATGCAGTGAGGATACAGACAGTTCCTTCACCACAGTGATCTTTTATAGACACACACCTCTCTACCCCACACTCCATATCTGACCCCTGGGAATGACTAATCCATTCCCTATTTTTTTTTTGAAACTGGGTCTCACTCTATTGCCTGGGCTAGAGTGCAGTGATGTCACCATAGTTCACTGCAACCTCAAACTCCTGGGCTCAAGCAATCTTCCCAGCTCAGCCTTCTGAGTAGCTAGGACTACAGGAGTGCACCACCACACCCAGCTAAGCTTTGATTTTGTTAAAAATTTTTTGTAGAGATGGGGTCTTGCTCTGTTGCCCAGACTGGCCTTAAACTTCTGGCTCTACGCCATCCTCTTGCCTTGGCCTTCCAAAGTGCTAGGATTACAGGCCTGAGCCACCACACCCAGCTGTTTTCTATTTTTATAATTTTGTCATTATGGAATATAATATAAATGAAATCATATAGCATGTGAACTTTTAAGAATAGCTTCTCTCATTCACCATAAATCCTTGAAAATTCATCTCGGTTGTGCATATCAATGATTCATTCTTTTCTATACTTAATAGTATTCCAAGCTATGAATGTATCACGGTTTATTTAACCATCCACACTTTGAAGGACATCAGGCTTGTTTCCAGTTCAGGATAGCAAATGAAGCTGCTATGAAGATTTGCATGCAGGTTTTTATGTGACACATGGTTTCCACTTCTCTAAGATCAGTGCCGAAGAGTACAGTTTTGGGATCATACAGTAGTTGCATATTTAGGTATTTTTTGTGATAGCTGTATTGAGATACAATTCATAAAGCATATAATTCACCTATTTAAAGAGTATAATTCAATGCTTTTTAGTATAATATATTCACAGAGTTGTGCAATCATAACCACAATTTTACAACATTTCATTACCTCAAAAAGATGCTCCACACCCTTGAGCTTTTACCCCCTAATCCTCACAATGCTCCAGTCCTAAGCAAACACTTAGCTACTTTTTGTGTCTATATTTTGTCCATTCTGAACATTACATATGAATATAACAGGATAATATGGACTTTTTCTGTCTGGATTCTTTGACTTAGCATCATGTTTTTGTCCATGTCCTAACGTGCTGTATTCTTTTTTATGGCTGAATATTTCATTATATGGATATACCACATTTTGCTTTACCCATTCAGCAGTTAATGAACATTTCAGTGATTTCCACTTTTTGCTGTTATAAATAGTACTGCTGTGAATATTTTCCTCCGTTATATCCTCAAATAGTTTATCCAACCCTTGTATATTTTCTTCTTCACCCTCAGGGATGCCTATGATTCACACATTAGGCCTTGTCACATAATCTCACATTTCTTGTAGGCTTTGCTCTTTTCTCCGATTTTTCTCCTCTATCTCTGCAACTGACTTATGTAATTGAAAAGTGTTATCTTCAATCCCTGAGATTCTTTCTTCTGTTTGATCTACCCTATTCCTGAGGCTTTCCACCTTGTTTTGTATTTCCCTGAATAAATTCTTCATTTCCACAAGTTCTGTTTGATTTTTCTTTAATATTTCAATTTCTTTAGTGAATTTTTCTTCCAAGTCCTGAATTGTGTGTGTGTGTGTGTGTGTGTGTGTGTGTGTGTGTGTGTGGTTTCTTTGTGTTGGGTATCCATTTTCTCTTGCATATCATTGAGTTTTCTTATGGTCCACGGTTGAAATTCTTCTTCTGTCCTTTTAGTGTTCTGAATTTTGTTGATATCCATTGCTAGAAAGCTGGTGTTCCCCTTTGGGGGTGTGTCTTCCGTTTTATTCGTCATACTTCCAGAGTTCTTTCTCTGATTTTTTCCCATCTGGAACAGCTGTTGCTTCTTATCTCTAGATTTTTGTTTAGATAATGACACGCCCAATTTAGTCTCTGAGCCAGTAGGTGGTATTTGTGGATGAGATTCGACCACACCCTGTATGATGAATCAGTAAATGCAGTGAAAGGGTGTGCAAATTGACCTCCCTGTCAGCAGGTGGCACTTGCTGGGAGGAGCAAGCTGCAGTGTTGTTTTGGGGTCCTGTAACCAGCTCTTGTATCTCTGGAGAGGCACTCTAGTGCCTCAGGTGGTGAGTGGGGCCCTGAGACTTCCAGGTGTGTCCTTACTCTCCATCACGGGGAGGTGGGGAAGTGAGGCGGGGCTGGGTTGGGTGAGCCTGCCCTCAAGCTCCACAAATGCTGTTAGCAGGCGTCAAAGTTCTGTCCTCTGCTTCTGGGCAAAGCTGCCAGGGAGGGACTGAAATGGCCCCACTCAGAGGAAAAGTCTGCATGTGGGAGTGGGACTGTCTGAGACCTGCAGTCTGGAGCCGGCCTCACTCCTTTCCACCCTCCCCTATTCCGAGATTTCTCCCAGGTCTCTGCTGGGAGGCAGGACCTCAAGCTAGGATCTCCCCTGACTGTGCTTCTAGCTGGGAGGTTCCCTCCCTGAGATCGCAGCCTGAGCTGGGAGCTCAGCCCTAACATGGGAGGAGGGTTGCCCCTTGAGCACACTGCAGACAGGACCCATTCTGATCTGTTCCTGAAGGTACACACGCCTCAGCAGTCTAGTTCACAAATATTCCTTCTGTGCCCCTGGGCTATGTGATCTTGTCCTGGGTGTAAGGGATCTCGCCTGCAGGCCTGTCCCCTAGGCCCTGAGATCAATCCTTGACCCTGCCAGGGAGAAGAGTGCTGGTCTCAAGTCACCCATAGGGTGCCCAAGCTGGATCAATGTCTCTCTGCCTCAAGATTTGCTCCACTCTGCTGGAATCACCAGGCAAGCAGCACCTGGGAGGGCTGGTGGGTAGGGAGCTCACAGTCCGAGTACCCCTCAGTCCCCTGCAGGGCCCCAAAAGGAAAGGTTCCATTCCCTGTGGATGCCTCTGGGTGGTGGCTAAATTGTCTCTCTCCACAGCTGCAGGTAGGGGAGGCGAAGGGGAGAATGAAGCAATATGGCGCCTGCCCATCAGCTCAGGTCTGCAGGTCAGGAGGTGCCCCAAAGGAGCTGGGAGCCTGGTGCCCTGTCCCCACTCACTGACTGCAGCCATCTCTGGGCTGGTGTTGGCAGGTCTCTCCAGCAGCTCAGGAGCCCACTGGCAGTCCCGGATGCAAGGGAGGGGAAATTTAACCACTCCACCTACCCTTGTCGCTGGTCTCCAAGCCTCTCAGAGTTTAGACCCTGCCAATGCCTTTCTCTTTCCAATTCTTCTCCGCAACTTCTTCCCATGGAGTCTCCTGTAGTTTCAGACACTCTTCCTTCTGACCCTCATCCGATCCATGTTTGACTGCCTGTTTATTTTTTTCACTTTCGTCTAAAATCTATCTTTCTTGCAGAGACATTCTGGCTGGCAGTTTTTCTTGTCCGCCATCTTCCGGGTCACCTCTTGAGTTAATTTTTGAAAAAGATGTGAGATTTTATCTGGGTACAGTGGCTCATGCTTGTGATCCTAGCACTCTGGGTGGCCGAGGAGGGAGGATCTCTTGAGGTAAGGAGTTCAAGACCAGTCTGAACAAAAGCAAGACCCCATCTCTCCTAAAAATAGAAAAAACTAGCAGGGCATTGAGGTGTGTGCCTGTAGTCCCAGTTACTCAGGAAACTGAGGCAGGCAGATCACTTGAGCCTAAGAGTGAGCTATGATGACAGCACTGCACTCTAGCTGGGTCAACAGAGTTTCACTCTGTCTCAAAAAAAAAAAAAAAGATGCGAGGTTTAGGTCTTGGTTTATATTTTTGTCTATGGATGTCCAATTGTTTTAGCACCATTTGTTGAAAGTCTATTTTTCCTCCAATGTAATTACTGTTTCATCTTTGTCAAAAATTAGTTGGGCATATTTGTGTGGGTCTATTTCTGGGGTTTTTATCTGTTCTATTGATCTATGTGTCTGTCCCTCTGCTCATACCACACTGTCTTGATCACGGTAGCTATAAAGCAGGCCTTACTGTCGGGTAGCATGATTCCTCCCACTCTATTTGTCTTTTTCGAGTTTGTTCCAGCTATTCTAGAACCTGTGCCTTTCCATACCATTTTTAGAATAAATTTGTCTAAGTCTACAAATACCCAAATATTTAAATTAATTAAAATGTATATAATGTAATGTAATTTCAGTAATTTGTTTGTCTTTTTAAATTAGTTTGAGATATAGAGTACAAGTCAGGTTAACACACATGACTGGCACTGATGGACTCCTTGCCAAGCAGTTTAAAAAGCTGAGAAAGCCACTAGGCTTTTATAGTGTTTCAGGTAAAACAATTAAGGCAAAAAAGAGGTGAAATTGCTATTTTTTTATAGACTTCTGGATGTCATGAAATTGTTTTACTATGAATACATTACTCAAATAATAAGAAAGATATAAGCAACCAAATAGATAAGTGGACAAACAGTATGAAGAGGCAATTTCAAAAAAGATATGAAGCAAAATGCTCAAACTCTCTAGTATAATGCATAGAAATGCAAATTGTTTTATGTGTTTCTTTAGTACTCATAATATTTTAAGATACGTTTGTGTATGTGTGTGTGTGTGTGTGTGTGTGTGTGTGTGTGTGTGTGTGTGTGGCAGATTAGATTGCCGCCCACATCAAGTAACTCTTCCTATTAGGTCACAAATCAAATTGAACTCATTTGATTTGACCGAGTGTATAGGAGTGATATAATATTGGTAGCCCAAAAATCAATTTAATTTCTCACCCAATTTATTAGACTATTTTAGATTTGTGATGTTTTTTGGGGATTGTTCCCAAATATTACTAAACAACTCCTGTGGCATTTTAGACAAAAGCAAATCTGGTCCTAGTTAGTGAGTCATTCCTTTTGGCTCTGGTAAAACAAACATAAGGTTTCAGAGGCACAGAAGTGGGCCATTGACCTACTCTTAGACTGTTAGGAGGAGAAATTGTAAAAGTCCACCATTGTTTTCACAGGCAGAGAATGCTGCTAATTCATTCCTAATGGGGGAGAGCATTTTAAATTTATTTACTGAAGACCTGTGGATTTGTGTCTTTTCCATCACAGCCTCTCGCCTCCTCTGGCAGTTGCCAATTGCCTTGCTTTTGTTTGCAACTGCAACATGGCTGACTATCTTAAATAAAAGGGAAATTTATTAGAAGATTCTCAGGGCTGACTGAGTTAATGAGAGGCCAGATGAGCAGGCTCCAGAAATGGAAATCATTTCAGGGAGGACTGTGTGACCAGGTCAAACAACAGAAACCCAAGCAACCATCACCAACAGGAAGGGTGACTCTGTGATAAATCTGGACTCCATCTGTTTCCACAACCTTTCATCCCTTGCATGAGAAAGTACAGGAGAGAGCGTTCAATAGGATGATCCAAGGTCATATGTCCCCCGAATCTGTCAAGGCCAACGTGGCTACCACCTCCTACTGAGAAGACCCATATTAGGATGTTTTCAGAAGGTAGATGCCACAGTCTGCATGGTGGCTATGGCCAAGAATAAAATTACTTGGCCCCAATAGGGACTTATTATTAACTTGTTGATATGGTACTCTAACAATACTTAGGGCATAGTTCTTGAGCCATTCTTACTTTTTTCATAAGATTGTTCATTTCCGTGTAAGAATATATATCTTACCAGTCTCAAGAAATTACCAAGTGGTCTTGTTTCATTAGCAATCAATAAACAACCAAATATTGGGGAAGGGAGTGCTTTAAAGTATATTGAAGGCGAAGAACAGACTACCATGAATCACTCTTTTCAGTCATAGAAGGTTAAAATCACCTTTAAATAGATAAAGATGGTGGATTTAACAATGCATTAATATCTTCTGCCTCCCCAAATCCTGCTAAGCTGATACTAAATGGTTGTATTGTTAAAGATCTCTCTTTTTTTTTTTTTTTTGAGACAGAGTCTCCGTTCTGTTGCCCAGGCTAGAGTGTCCTAGAGTCAGCCTAGCTCACAGCAACCTCAAACTCCTGGGCTCGAGCGATCCTCCTGCCTTGGCCTCCCAAGTAGCTGGGACTGCAGTGTGTGCCACCACGCCTGGCTAATTTTTTCTATTTTTTTAGTAGAGACGGTGTCTCGCTCTTGTTCAGGCTGGTCTTGAACTCCTGACCTCAAGCCATCCTACCGCCTCGGCCTCCCAGAGTGCTAGGATTACAGGTGTGAGCCAGCACTCCTGATCTTAAAGATCTCTAATATGAAGATTTTGGAAGCTAGAAAGCAGATGTGAGTGGCAACCACATTAGCAGAGAAAAAAGCAAAATCCTATCCTAGTAGTGAGAGACTCTGAGAGAAATACTAGTTTATATTATAGAGAAAAAGAAAAAAGCCTCAGGAATTGATAGTGCCATATACTTATAGGAGTGGTAAAAATGTGAGGATTGGTTGAAAGTCTGTTGAGGAATCATTATAACTCCCAGATCCATGTTCCAACTTTGATCAGCTTGGCCACTACCCTTCTCTTTCCTCTATGGAAGACTGGAGGGTTTTTTTCCCTCTGAAGGAGGCAAAACAAAGGGTCTCCGGACAGGACTGAATCAGTTACAATGGAAAGTGAAGATGTCGTTCTAAAACAAGGCGATTAAGTGAACATTTCCATAATGAATGATAAGGCTCTGGCTGTCTTCCCCCACACAGCTCCCAGAGCCTCACAGCCAGGCTGTACCTTCCAAGCAAATCGTTGGAAGATTCTTATATGGGGATTAGAACCAGTCCAAGGGTTCAGACCTAAAGACACAGACATTGAGGGTTTTCCAAAAATACTGCCCAGCCAGATCACTCTAGAATGAAGATCGCAGTTAGCAAGACTTACCTTCACTCAGGACTTTCATTCATTTTTCACTACCAATTCTTAAATATGAGCAAACACTCATATTTATCAGTGTGGATTATTAGGATTGAGAAAGCATTTAATATGAAAAATGGTGATGAAAACAAATGACAAAAGGAACTTGGAGGAAACAGAGACTAAGTGGGGAGAAGAAAATGTCAAAAACCAACATAAACAATATCCTTATGTAGTCAAAAGGAGCTATCACACCCTTGAAATAGAAATACCAACTTTAAAATGGTTTTCCAGGTTCCATGTGACTAGGACTAAAAAACAAAACAACAAACAAACACGAAAAGAAGGATAAAATGGTTTATTCAAGGAGCAGAAAAGAGGTGGTCTTGGAAATAAAAAAAGTGATGGTAGTAATAAAAAACTCAACATCACTGAAAGGTAAAGTTAGATAAATCTCTCAGAAAGTAAATAAAAAAGACAAAGAAATGTAAAAGAAAAGAAAAAAGATCAGAAAAACCAGAGAGTAAAACTGGAAGTTCCAATATCTGCTACATAGTGATATGAATGCTAGAAAAAGAAATTGGAAAATGCAAAGGAGGAAATCAGCAGCAAAACAAACATGAAAATTCCCAGTACTCAAGAGCATACTTGCCCAGATTTTAAGAATCCACCATCCAACACAATGGTGGAAAAAGTCCTTCAAAAAGATACAACTTTGGGTGGGGCTCGTTGGCTCACGCCTGTAAGCCTAGCACTCTGGGAGGCCTCGGCGGGAGGATACCTTGAGCTCAGGAGATGGAGACCAGCCTGAGCAAGAGTGAGACCCGGTCACTACTAAAAATAGAAAAATTAGCCAGGGTTGGTGGTGTGCAGCTGTGGTCTCAGCTTCTTGGGAGGCTGAGGCAGGAGGATCACTTGAGCCCCGAAGTTTGAGGCTGTAGTGAGCTATGATGACACCACTGCACTCTAGCCCAGGAGACAGAGTGAGACTCTGTCTCAAAAAAAAAAATACAACATTGTGATTAGAACACCAGTGACAAAGAGAAGATTTTACGAGATTCTAGGGTTGGGGAGACAGAAATTCAGGAATCGAGATATCAGACTTCTCAATGGCAACCCTAAAGCCAGAAAGCAATGAAGCAATGTCATTAAAATTCTGAGGAGGATTATTTCTAACTGAGAATTCTATATTCAGCCAAACTATCAGTCAAGTCTATCAGCCGGGATTCTGGCAGGAAAGAGATGGTGCACCATTTCCACCCCCAGGCAGGAACGGAGGAACGAGCTATCAGCACCCGCGGGATAGCTGTGTGCTGTCGGCCAGGAGACAAGGACTCCATGCTTTAATACCGAATGTGACAACTGCCTCTATCTGGCAGGAAGGAGGCCAGGAAATAAACCCCCCAGCCTCACCCTCCTCCTGCCTCTCTCCAATCTCATGCCTGTTCCACATTAGCCATACACCCCTGAAGGTCAGACAGCAAGTGTCCCCAGTGGTATGTCTATAAACCTCAGCCTCCCAGGAAATCAAGTAGGGTGGAGAAGGTAAAAAACGTTATGCAGACTAAATTTGTTAAAATGTGTAAAGCCTTTAGAATAACATCCATCACCTTTTAAACACCCACTATATTTAGCTATTATTGTTGCTGCTGTCGTTAACTTCATCCTCGTTACCGTCATTAACAGGAACCTACTAACGTTCACATGAAATCAAACACTGGCAAACATTCTAATTGTTTTATAAATTCCTTTCCTCTTTTCCTAATATGGTTTTTCAACACAAATATATAAAATGTACTGTAAAAATTGTATTAGCGTAAAAAAAAATTTTCCACTGACTCCCAGGGACTTTTCAAATTCTCTCCAGATTTATTAGCAAACACGTCATTTGGAATACATTTTTATTGGACTTACTAGCAGTGATGTGTAATTCAGAAGTAGTGTGACAGAGCAGAGATATCTGTGAAGAACTGGCTCAGCACTCCCATTTTCCAGGAACATGTTGCAGCCTTAGTAGTATCTTCTGATGAAATAACTCCATCATGTCACCACGGAGCAATGTTCCACAAGTACAGTACCATAATCCCCAGAGGTGCCAAGTAGGAAGGGGGAATGTGTTGGGGTGGGTGGGGCACATCATAAATTAATAAAATTGAATTGACTTCAAAATATGATTAATTCAAAACACAAATAGCCAATACTATACAAAACATTTTGTCCAATATTTCACCTCAAAAGTAATCAAAGTGATGTAAATTAAAATGATACTGAGATGCCAATTTTGGTCTACCAAATTAGCAAAGATTTTAAAAACAATGCTCTTCAGTGTTTGTTGGAACAAAGGGAAAAAGGTACTCAAACTAGAGGAAAAGTTGCTGTCATACATTATTAATAGAAGTCCTTAAAACACTCATACACGTCACAGCCTATGTGAGGGAGACAGATATGTAAAAAGATGTACTATACATAGTACAGATCTGTCCCTTGTGCTATGGGAACACAGAGAAAAAAATGATTCAAGTAATTAATTGCTCAAGGGAAACAAAGAATACTTCACAAAAGAAAAGGTATTTAGACAGGATTTTAAAGAAGTAATAAAAGTTGACCTGGCAGAGAAAAAAATTTCAAGCATAGTCACAGTATTCTTGATCTACACACTACTGCGCAAAAACCTAGGGGCATGGAAAGGTAACGCCTGTTCACGAGATGGGAGACTTCAGATGTGGCTGGAGGTTTGTCCAGAGGATAGTATCTAGAGACAAAGTGTTATCATTTGAAAACCAATAGACAATGAAGAAAAGAAAAGCATCTGCTTTTCAGTTAGGTAAATATTAATTTTACAAACCATATTGTAGAGAAAAACTAAGCAATGCCCATTCATTTGCATTCCTTCTTCCCCCAGCTACAAAAAAAAAAAAAAAAAAAAAAAAACCCACTCTGGCAAAAAAAAAAAAGAAAGAAGATAAAACAAGTCTGACGTGGAAACAAACATTAAGAAAGCCAAAGAACAATCTGTCCCACGCAAAAGGTTAGCAACGAGTGATACAATGGGTGTGAGATGGTCACTCAGTGGCAAGTTGCCCGAGATGCCATATCATAACTTACAATGATATTAAATATTGCAACCATATAATAATTATATTTATTTTTATAATTAATTATATTGACTATTTTGAGAAAAATTCAATTTTAAAAGGAAAGTGATGTTTGCCATTTTTACAAATGAACCTCTATTACCGTTCCTCTTAAAGCACATGAGGAAGAGTGATGGAAGTGAGGAGAATTTGGGATGCATGTTTTAAAACCCAGCAAGGTCTGAATGCAGCAGGTATTCGGCAGTCATTGGTGTCAACTAAGAGGAAGGAGCGCAGCGGAAATCTGCCTGCACCCTAAGTCTCTTCTCCTGCTCGCTGGTTCAGAGTGACTTTCTCTCTCTTCCCTCGAAAGTCTCTTCTTCCATCTCCCCATTCTTTTCCCAGCTGGGAAGTCCCCTGACAGAGAAGGAGCCCAGCCAGCACTCAGAGCACAGAGTACCCTCACATCCTGCGGTGTACATTTTTTTCTGCTGGGAGGGACAAAACCAAGAAGGGAAAGAGAAAGGAAATTCCACTTGGAAAATCCTAAATGCATCACTGTCTCTGGGAATGGTTTGTTTCTCTATTTTCTCAAGCAACATGTGTGAGTGTGTGCATGCATGTGTATGCACATGTATGTACATGTGTGTGACAATGTGCATGTGTATTCGCATGTATGTACATGCGTGTGTGACAGAGAGAGAGTGTTGAAAGTTATTCAGCTGCCAATTGGTTTGCAATGCTGCTGCCACTGACCCTGCTCTTCTGGAGAGGAGGGGAAAACTGAGGATAATGACAACTTGAACAGAAGACTTTTTTTTCCAACGGATTTCTATTATATTCTAACTTGTAATTGGGACCAGTTGTAGTGTACTCATAACTAATTTTCCAGAATTAAGAATGTTATTCGGATTATGATAATCCAATTAAATGCTTGATGAGGACTTCTTTGAAAAATGCAACATAAAGTGACAAGGGAATTAGAATTCCTTGAGTGCCTGACATGTATCAGGTACTGCAAGCCCTTTTCATAGGTTAGGTTGCTTAAAATCTCACAGGAATCCTGCAAAGGACATATTTACCCATATATGACAGGCAAATAAACTAAAGTTCAGTGAGAAAAAGCAACATGCTCAGGGTCACAAAGCTAATTCATCTGAACTCAAATCTATGCTCTTCCAAGTACTACACAAGCTCTATCTTAGAAATTATCACTAGACCAGGCGTGGTGGCTCACACCTATAATCCCAGCACTCTGGGAGGCTGAGGCAGGAGAATCATGTGAGCCCAGGAGTTCAAGACGGCAGTAAGCTATAACTGTGCCACTGCACTCCAGCCTGGACAACAGAGCAAGACCTTGTCTCCAAAAATAAACAAATAAATAATTATGATGATGATGATTAGTATGCTAATTAGGTTGGATGTACAATTTTTCAAGCCACACCTATGAATACAATAGAATAACTGCTATGTTGATGACAGGATTTGTCCAGAACAGGGTTGTTTTCAAAAAATACATTTGTTTATTCACTCAACAACTCTTATCATGTGTCAATGGTATTTCGTGAACTCATTTTTGATTCAAAAAATATTGTTATCATAAGAATGGACTTTTCTTTTAAGTCTCAAAGAAATTTGTTCTACTTTGGAGGATAAAGGAAAGTTTCATGAAGGAAGAAGAAGCAAAATTTTGAATAATGAATAGATTTTCCGGTGGAAGGAAGGGAAACATAGATGCTATGTGGTACATTTGGTAATGACAAATATCAACATTTAATGAAACAATAGGCAAACCTCATACGAGAAGCACGGTACAGACCTCCAGCACTGAAACACTGAGTAGATTCAATGTCACAGCAAATACGAAACATGGAAGTATATCATCCTGACGCTGGAAAGAGCTTTTATGATCATAAGGTAGAGTTGTGAGTGCTGACATCTCTGATGTTCATTTCCCCCTCCCCAAGCCAAAAAGGAATAAAAAGCCCACAGTTCTGGGATCTTTTGACCTAAAAGATTCCATAATCTTTTTTGGGGGGTGGGGACAGAGTCTTGCTCTGTCACCCTGGGTAGAGTGCCCTGGCATCATCACAGCTCACTGCTGCCTCAAACTCCTGAGCTCAAACAATCCTCCTGCCTCAGCCTCCTGAGCACCTGGGACTACAGGCACGTGTCACAATGCCCCATTAATTTTTCTATTTTTAGTAGAGACGGGATCTCAGTCTTGCTCAAGCTGGTTTCAATCTCCTGAGCTCAAGCAATTCTCCTGCCTCACCCTCCCAGAGTGCTAGGATTATAGGCATGAGTGAGCCATTGCACCCGGCCAGGATTCGATATTCTTAAAAGTAGTGAGCTCACCAAACCGCAGACATGCTTCCATGATAAACACGAGGTGCACTGGAAAAGGGGATATCCACAACATCATGTCCTTGATCTTATGCAAAGGTAGCCTCAGTCAAGTCTGAGTCATCATTCCTGCAAATACCGGCTTTAGTGCTTCAGCCTAGTATAAAAAAGAAGTTCCAGAGCTAGAAAGACAAATGACCCAAAAACATATCAGAATGTATTCCACCTCATTGTTTTAGGATCTGCCTAAACAAATGTGAAAAACATGGGACTATAAGTCATGTCTCAACATTTCTATCATTTTTCAACTCTTTCTTTTTGCATTACATGCTGGGATAATTTCTCTTTTCAATCCTCCAGCTTGTATTCAGCCTTCAGTTGTGTCCATTCTGCTATTCAGGTCATCTGTTGAGTTCTTATTTCAATGATGTTATTGCCGTCATCATTCATTGGTTCTCTTTCATAATATTCTATTCTTGCTTCGTGATTGCAACCCACTCTTATCTTTTGTTTGTTTGTTTATTTGTTTTCTTCTTTTTGTTTTTTTAAGACAGTCTCCCTCTGTCACCCAGACTAGAGTGCAATGGCCTCATCATAGCTCACTGCAATCTCGTACTGCTGGGTTCAAGTGATCCTCTCTCCTCAGCCTCCCCAGTAGCTAGGACTATAGGTATGTGCCACCATGCCCAGCTAATTTTTTAAAAAAATCTTTTATTCAGGTAGTATCTTGCTATGTTGCCCAGGCTGGTCTTGAACTCCTGGTCTCAAGCAATCCACCCGATTCAGCCTCCCAAAGTGATGGGATTCCAGTTCTGAGCCACCATGCCTAGCCTATTTTTATTTATTTATTTACCCAATAGTACCTGATGGCAAAGTATACCAAATATATAGGTGTGTGTGTGTGTGTGTGTGTGTGTGTGTGTGTGTGTGTGTGTTGCCACTGGGTTAAAAAATCTTTCTTCCCACCTATAATCCTAGCACTCTGGGAGGCCAAGGCTTGAGGACTGCTTGAGCTCAGGAGTTCAAGACCAGCCTGAGGAAGAGTGAAACCCCATCTCTTGTAAAAATATTAATAGAAAAATTAGCCAGGTACAGTGACTTGCATCTATAGTCCCAGCCACTCAGGAGGCTGAGGGAGGAGGATCTCCTGAGCCCTGGAGTTTGAGGTTACAGTGAGCTATGATAAGGCCACTGCACTCCACCTGGGACACAAAGTGAGACTCTGTCTCAAAAAAAAAGTCTCGTCCTTCAAAACAGATCAGAGCCCTTAAATCTCTTAAATAAATATAGTTAACTCTCCAAGGAATCAGAGAAATTCATAAATGAGAAAACTTCTGAAAAGTCTTGAAGGCTGAAGTAATTAAGGAAAGAAACTTGTTCTAGAAAGTTCCTCAGCCCTTACAAGGTATCCTGCAGGTTTCAGGATAAAATTCAGACTCCTTAGTTTTGCCAGGAAGACTTGGCTAGT
This sequence comes from Avahi laniger, assembly GCA_963575035.1. Taxonomy (NCBI): domain Eukaryota; kingdom Metazoa; phylum Chordata; class Mammalia; order Primates; family Indriidae; genus Avahi; species Avahi laniger. Next base: position 24,775 of record CAUYSK010015022.1, on the reverse strand, counting down.
GCCTCCCTTGGGCCTTGTCTCCTATCACTTTCCCCGTCTCCTACTCTGCCCCTTTCCCCCAGCTCTGCTAAAGAACTTGCTGTTCTCCAAAGGAGTCATCTGTTTCAGTTTCTGAACCTCCATATGTGTGTTACCCTTTATTTGGAACATTTTGGCCCTGTCAAGATAATTGCAAGACACTAACACAGTTTAAAGATAATTCTTTGTTTAAGGAATGCATTTATTGCTATTAGCTACTATGTTTCACCCCAATGTATATATGCAATGTTATCTTCCTTTCCAAGGATGCCACAGCGATGATTTATGTGTCAGCCTCCTCCCCTCGTTCTTAGGTCATCAATGTCTCTGAGCTTTGGCTGTGCAGATTCTACGTATTAAACAGGCATAAAGACTTTCAGAAAACACCCCATTTCCCCTCTCCAGGAGATAACATGTTGATTTATGAACACTAATGATTTGTAAATGAGAGTTAGCAGATTGCGTCTTAGTTCAGATTCTGATAAATGTAACTTGAACTAGCCATTCTAATTTGTCTGGGCCTCCATTCCTATGTCTGCAAAATGAGGGTATCAGAAAAAGGCTTTCCAACCTCTCTCCCAGATTGTAAATTAGATAACAGATAAAATAAATTTTGTTGTTTTTTAAATTTTAATTACTGAGCAACTACATTGTCTTTTAAAATACTGAAATAATATAAATAAATGTCCCCCCCTGAATCCTGGAATTCTTCTTTCTCATTCTTTACACTGTTGCACAGTAGTTCATGACATGGCCAAGCCATCATTTATCTAATCATTTCTTTGATAATTGAAATTACAGTAGCTTCTAATCTGTCTTATTACAAACAATGTCAGAGTGAACAACTTCATAAAAAGTTGCATATTTTCTAATGCATCTCTGCTTTACTTACAGCAAAAAATCCATGTTCTGGGCTTTGTCCCCACCATAAATCAACTAAGAAGAATAGAAACAGAGATCCTCAGTGTATGCAGACATTCACAACTCCCCTTGAGTTGGAGGACAGGGAATGGTGACAGAGCATTCTCACTTGGATGCCATAGGAAATCTGAAAACTGCAGCCTGGAGCTAAGTGAGCATCAGCTGTGGGCCGGGGTCCCTGCGAAAAGGATATCAGGGCTGACGTATGGGGCTGACTCCCGTGAGGTTCAGGCCAAGGTTGAGCATGAAAGGGGGCTCAGAGAAGGACGTAAATCCTTGAGAGAAGTGAGGAGTCTCACGACAGGGTGAGCCTGTCTGTGTGCTGAGTCACTGGAGATATAAAGACAGCAGACAGCAGGGAATCTCTTATCTCACTCCTTAATGTAGCACTGTGGGATTGTGAAAGAAACTCAGGTAATCAGTGGCGAGAGCAGGAAGGAACCTGGAAGCTTCTCTCTCCTGCTAGCACGGAGGCTGCTAAGGGAGGTCAGTGACAACTCCAACATGAAAAGTTGACACTGGTGGAAGGATGTACGGTGAAACAAAATAGCAAAAGGAAGAATAAGATCAGTCCTATTCAAAGCATCAAGGTGGCCAAGGAAGATCGATGAATTCAGTTCAAAAGCAGCATGAACTACGTGGACTGTACGCTACTATTAATAAATGCCAGGCACGATGCTAGGGGCTTTTATAGTCAACACCTCCTTTGGTTCTCACAAGCATTCTAGGGGTTACATTACATATCCCCATTGGACATATGAAGACATAGAGACCCCTCCTTCTTTATCTCCTTTCTTCACCAAATATTTGTTGACAGTTTATGATGGACCAGGTACTATTCTTGGCACTGTAGATTCAGAGGTGAACTAGAAGATAAGGTCCCTGCTTTCATGGACCTATATTTTAGTAAAAGATGACAGATAACCAAATGAAAATATAAATGAATACATAAGCAAGAATATTAGATTGTGATGAATTTAATGCAGAGATTTAAAATAGGGTGATAATGAGGGAACGTTTTGGGGTGATGGAAATATTCTACATCTCGATCCTGATGATGGTGGATACATGACTGAAGGCATTTGTCAGAATTCATGGAATGATATGCCTTATAAAGGGTAACTCTTACTGGATGTAAATTATATAATACGTCAATAAGCTTGACATTTAAAAAATAGGGTGCTACAAAAAAAGTGACTGATGGCTACTTTAGATTGGACAAGGGTCTCACTGAGAAGGAAGTAATTAAGCTAGATTGAGTAGAAGAAAGAAGATGAAGGGGAAGATCATTCCAGAAAAAGGAAAGAGTAATTGCAAAATCCCTATAGTGGGAATGAGTTGGGCAAATTCAAGTTAGAGTGGGGTGGTGAGTTTGCAGAAATAGTCAAGAACCAGAGCATGGGGAAATTTGGAAATCAGGATCAAGAAACCAATGTTATTTTTGATGCTACAGGAAAACTTAAAGGGTTTTTAAGCAGGAGAGATACAAGTCCTTCCCTCTATCTGGTCACACAGAGAATGAGGCTTTTTCTATCTTTTGATTCCACTCTCCTCTAAAGCCTGGAAAGTCCTTATTCAGTCATCAGATGGCAAATCTCCTGTGGGAGATTTTCTATGGTCCCAGTCTGAAAGTGTGACACTTCACATTAACTCAGATTCTAATGGCTAGAGCCTCACCACCATGACTGCACAAAATGGCAAGGGAGGCAGGAAAATAAAGCCTATGACTGTGACCAGGTAGAAACGGAACCTGGTTTGGTAATCATCTGACAATCTCTGCCACCATTTTGTCTTGGACGTAGACAGCACAGGACATGGAAATGGGTTGGATGAGATTGGTGAGAGGAAAAAAGGAATGGAAATGAAAGTTAGGTCCCAGTGCAATGGCTCGTGCGTGTAATCTCACCACTTTGGGAGGCTGAGGCAGTAGGATCATTTGAGGCCAAGAATTTAACATCAGCCTGGGCAACATAGCAAGACCTCATCTCTACAAAAAAAAAAATCAGGCATAGTGGCATGCACCTGTCTGTAGTCTTACATACTCAGGAGGCTGAGCCAGGAGGATCACTTGGGCCCAGGAGTTGGTTGCAGTGATTTGTAATTGTACAACTGCACTATGTCCTAGGCAACAGGAAAAAAAAAAAAAAGAAAAAGAAAAAGAAAGCTAGGATTTCTCTCACTGGTGCTGCACTTGGTAACAAAGGTGAAAAAAGATCTAGAAGATGTGCTTGATTCCTCTCCTTCCCTTGACCCTACCTAAAAGAAGGGATGATAAGTGAAAAAAGACACAAATATCTCACCTATAGCAATTGAGCAGGACATCAAAGCAGACAGAGAGGGAGTGGTCTCTAAAGGGAAACTGTCTCTGATGATAGAGATTATTTCTTTGAAGAAGGATGCACTCAGCCTGGCTAACTGAACCTCATACTTGATGGACACAGCCACCAGTCCTGGTGGCAGCAGACAGCAGCTACTTTGCCAGCATCATCAGTACTGAAGATGCTTAGACCAAAAATCTTCCTGGTAGATTCTCCCTTCACTGTGACAGAGAATATGGAATGACAATGGAGCATAGCATTATATTTAACTAAATCCCTTTCCAAAACTTGCAAGTGAAGAATCCAACCAACTTGCTAATTTTCCAAATAGAAAAGTGAACTCCCTGAGATCATATTGTATTAATCTTCATATCCCTATGTACTGTACAACATAACACTCAATAAACTCTGCCCTCAGTAAACATTTGTGAAAAATTAAATATTTATGTAGAGATTGCAGTGGATAAAGCAAGTCCACCTTAGATGCTGATCTACCATGTTGACTTCCGATTAACCCCTGTTCTGGGAATGCCTCTAAGATTACCACTTTATCTACTGTTACCATAAATCCTGTGTGTAGGTCAAAACAACCATAAATCCTACCTTTAGGGAGATTCACATAGCATTCTTGTCTTTCCCTGAGGGGTGAACTTCAATTGTCCTGCACATTCCTTCCTATGGTATGTAAGCCTTGGGTTTGGGGGGTAATGGTGTGGGGACCCACAGTCTCAAGCCACCAGGGACATGGCTTCTGTTCCTAAGTCCCTATTAAATGTTTCTTTCTGAGAAACTGGATTTGTCAGCATCTTTCTTCAGCCTCTCAGGTCCCTTGACCTTTGGGAGTAGGTTCACATAGACCTGCTCACTGTGCGACAGAGGCTAAGGTCAAGATACAAATCTCAAGTATACTGGAAAGTTATCTGAAAGTAACTTTCCATGCCATGACTTGGCTTTGATCCCACAATGGTGAATCTTTTTCATTGGAAAGACTATCAGTCCTATCACCCATTTATGTGGTTAAAGACACAATGCTCAATTTTCTTAGGAACTTGCAAAGTTGTAAAACTTTAATAATCTGGCTGGGTGTAGTGACTCACATCTGTTATCCCAGCACTTTGGGAAGCCAAGGTGAGAGAATCACTTGAGGACAGGAGTTCGAGACCAGCCCGAGCAACATAATAAGACCCCCATCTCTACAAAAAAACATTTTTAAATAATGATAATAACCAATCTGTAACTACTCGGGAGGCTGAGGAAGGAGGACGCTGGAACCCAGGAGTTTGAGGCTGCAGAGAGCTATGATTGTAGTACTACATTCCAGCCTGACAGATGGAGACCTTGCCTCTAAAAAATAATAATAATAATTTTAATAATCTGTTCTGGTTTTTAATATTCTTTAACAATCTCAATTGACATGTCAATTAAGTCAATGTGATCAAATACATGTATATGAGTTATAACTTTTAAAATTCATTACACAAATGATACATGTTTATTACACAAATGATATATACTTATTGAACAAAATTTTATAAAATACAAAATAACAAAAAGAAGAAATTAGAAAGCACCCAACCATGGAAGCATAAATCAATTATGTAGAAATATTTGGCATTTGTGTTGTGAACTAAAAATAAAATCCTAAGCCCTCTGCTAACCGAATAGACTTCTCTCAGCCAAGGGGGCCCCAGAAATGTCTTAAAACTGAGTTAGTTCCCAGCCATGATGGGATGAGAGACATAAAGCACAATTACATGATTTCCTTTCATAAACATTTGTGACTCCTCCTGTAGCTTTTTGAATATGTGTATTTGACCACCCCGCTCATTATAAACTCCTGTTGCCTTTTTGTCTCTTCTTTGAAGCACCTGTACCTGACTTCCAGCCAGGGCTCTGATTCCCGACCTGTTGGAATGGCCGCCCTGCAGGTTGCTACCCTATGTGAGAAATAAAGCTCTCCTTTGTCCAAAGTATAAACCCCGTTAAATAAATTTTTTTTTTAGTTAACACTGTGTATATATCCTTCTGGACTTTCCCTTTATGTATATTTACATGTATCTTTCCTTTATCAAGATTGGATCACTTTAAACTTAATATTTTAGAATGTATATTTAAAAAATAAAGGGAAAATTTTAAGTAAGCATATTTTAAATTTGTTTGCAAATACGTGTGCTTGATTCTTTGGTCCAGCCTTTATAGACCATAGTCATTTTTCCTGAAAACAGATGTAGATAAGACTGACTCTGTGGGCCTCCATAACAAAAATGAGCCAAAGTTTAAAAGGATTTCGGGTTCACGTAAGGAAGGGCAGCACAGCAGGGATCCACGACACAGGTAGCATTTGAGCCGGTTGATCTCTAAGTTCCCAACACTGAGTTCTGCGACTGGTAAGGGAAGGCAAGAGGCAGGGAAAGGCGGGCAGAAGTTTTCAAGTTTGATCATGGTATAGGGAGCAGTCTAATAGGAAGGACTGCATATGGGGGGGTCCTGGCCGATAAATTTGGAAAGGCAAATCACAGCAAGAAGGAGGAGCTGTGCGCTATAATAAGGCGGAGGCGGTTGGGAGGAGGAAGGATATTAAGTCCATTAATCACTGTCTCCTCTTCCTTATTCTCATTTCCTCCTCTTGTCTTTCTCCTTCTTGTCTTAATTTTTGCATCTGAATGTCACTAGACCCCCATCCTTCTGAAGTCACCCTTTGCTTTTAATACTCTTATTAGCCCACTTCTTCCAATAAATCAGGACAGATTAAGTTATGCTAACAGTAATGAAGGACCCCAAAATCTCGATGATTTAAAAAAAACAGAGGTTTATAGTCTATTTGTGTTATATAACATCCAGGAGTCAATCAGGGATTCAGGGTGATAGAGCAGCCACTATCACAAATGTTTCCCTCCGTGCTAGAAAGAAAGAGTTCTGAAGCATTAGCAATCAAATCCTCATCTCTCAAATGACATACATAATTTTGCTCACATCTTATTGGCCAAAAATAATCACGTGGTCCCACCCAACCACAGATGCCCACGGGTACAATGCTACCATGTTTCTGGAAGGGAGAGAGCTGGAAATATTTGGTGAACATTACCAAGGACTATCACACCTTATAACTATGGAGAAAGTCCAATGTCAGTTTCAGATCTCTTTCTGACATCTATTTACCCATAAACTTGAAAGCACATTATTCTGTTCAGTGTTATGCATAGACTCATATTCACTATCTAAAAGCTTTTTGATATAAAATAATTCAATATTTCACTTTTGCAAAGATTTCCCAATGTTCTCTTTAGGCTCGATCCAGCTCACTGGCCCTGTAAAAGTCTACACTCTGAATTAACAACTAGAATGTCACATATTTCATTTCTTTTACCTTGTTCTATGCCATGCATAAGAATTTTTCTCCAATTATTTTAAATCATACTCAAAGGGAATGGATTCTATTTCCTCTATTGTGTTTATTCTCATCCTAGTCCATGAGGAGATCCTGAGGTGGGTGGGAGATACATGTATTGTAATTTCATGTCCTTACTGGCAGTGTTAAAGATGTCTTCTGTTGACACATTTTGTAATTCACTGAGCTCCACCCTTTTCTTTTCTTATCTCCTCATCATGCTTTTTCCTTCTCTTTCCAAGATTACAAAATATAATCAATACAGGACATAAATTATGGTTTAATTTTAATTTTCATACCATGTGCCAAAGAATTGCATTTTCTCATCATGTCTTGCTATTCAAATCAACTATAATCAGACCCAGGAGTTTGAGACCAGCCTGGGCAACGCAGCAAAGAGCCTGTCTCTAAAATAAATAAATAAATAAATAAATACCTTCTCTCAACCTCTGACGGGTGTTTGAAATTCTACTTTAGCGTCTCTCTTTTTTTTAGTTAAGTTTGTGCAATAGTGACATTGCTAAACTCCTGTGCCAGCACAGGAGATCTTGAGCTTGTTCAGTGCAGCCCTACCCCAGTTCAGATGTGGACTTCTCCCCACGATGATTTAAGGTATCTAATAACTTATTAGGCTTAGGGGCACTGGAGCATTGTGGAAAAGCAACCAAAAGAGGAGCTGCCTCTGCAAAAAGTACAGTCTTGCTGGATTTTCAGCGAGTGGCGGCAGGTGCGAAAGGAGCCATTGCACACCTTGACCCTCACGTCAAGAGACCGAGGGCAGAAAGGAACTTTTATCAGTGTATCTTCTCTCAGCTCTTCATGAGACTCAGCCTTGGTGGTGTGTACTGGAGGTTGAGTGGGGGGCACTGCTTAGGCAACTCCGAAGATTAAGTTCATAGGCAACACTTCCTTTGCTACTCTCTCTTTTCTTCCTTCTCTTGTCCTCCCCTGGATTACCGTCTGTAACTTGCCATATGAAAACACCATTACCTTTTTTCTTCCACAATAAAATTGAATACCCCCTCAAAACCAGAGCCTACATCATTAGGCATTGTTTTTTATTTCTTTGATGACAGAGAAGACAAGGTTTTCAAACGCTGGGTGGAGGTAAGGGGAAGTATTTATATTCTGCATGAGAGTTGGGAGAGGAGAGAAAGAAATCCTCTACCCTAGATTGGGTTAATTCGTCAAAGCAACTTATCAAATTTTCTTCTTAAAACGAGTTGAACATTCACACCCTCCTATACTTGGAGCTTCATTAAAATGTAAATGAACACAGAAGGATATCTGTTATTTGATCTAAGTAAAGATTAATTGCAAAGTCTTTCCTGAGAGTAATTTTTGATAAATGAGAACTAGGAGGAAATTAAGTTCTTGAAAGAGATGTAGAAAGGGCCCAGCCAGAGAATGTGACCAGGCAAAGAATGCAGAAGGCTATGATGGTTTTGCTGTAGCATTGTGTAAGTTATATTTATTTCTTAAACCACAAATTTAAAATACTTCTAACATACTCATATGATTTCACTCTCCAGAGAAATCTCACGGTTTGTTCCTTCTGACTATTTATTCATACTGTTCTCACTTACCTTGCCTGTCTTCTCCGTAGTCACACCTATCTGGTCCTGGTCTAGATTATAACATTCTCTTTTGTACCGATCTTCAATTCGATAACCCTATCTGTGATCTTGGCCATGATTCTCTCATCTCTCTTTTGTCACTGGGCCAAAATAGAGATGCTGAACCCTAGTAACTTCATGCATGCCTCAGTGAGTGTCCAGTGAACTCTATACCCTCAGCCCATATCCCCGCAACTGCTCTTTCGAGGACAGATGAGGCCAGGACAAACCTGAGATGCTCAGTGCAAAGATGCCTAAGGAGTTCAAGGCCGACTTCAGAGCAGAGCACATCTGCAAAGTTGGCTTTTTCAAAGGAGTCTGATATCAATGCAGGGACTAAGAAAGCATGGGAGAAATAAGTGCTATCATGGGAGTGAATGGGAAGCAGTTTGACACCAAGAGTAGAGAAGCTAAGTAGCAAAGAATGACCAATAAAAGACACTCGGTCACGCATGGTGGCTCATGCCTATAGTCCCAACTACTTGGGAGGCTGAGAAGGAGGATCACTAGAGCCCAAGAGTTTGAGGTCGCAGTGAGCTATGATTGCATCACTGCACTCTACCCTGGGTGACACAGTGAGAGCCTCTCTCAAAAAAAAAAGAAAAAAAAAAGCTGCCAATAAATGGCTATCAATCAAACAGCATCAGTAGCTGTGGGACTATAACCAGACGTGTTAGCCAACCACTCTACATAAAAGGAGAGGAAAATTTGGGGTTATTTGAATACATGATGACTTTACTGTGGTGATTATTAATATTACCTATTAATACTTTGATCATCTTCTTCAAAGTTAGAGGGGTCTGGGGAAGCTAGGGTCATATTTCTGTTAACTTTATTATTGTTTACCCCTCATTCTGCCAACACTTCAAGGATTTGTTGCCTGGGGAAATTTGTGTTATAAGGTGATACCCCGAAGCTGCTGGGATGTCCTGAGGCTCTGAAATTGAACTACTTTTCTGGATGTATTTAGTCATCTGCTGACCATAACACACCAAAGACTGCAACAGACCTCAACTCAGGACAAACACAGACAGAGAATTAGTAAGTCCTACATGACTAGAGAAAGCTTAGGGTTTGCAAAATTGTGCACACTTTTTGTTTTAAATTTTCTATATAGGCTTGACAACGTTTAGGGAAAACTAATACAACATTACCAGGGTCAAGTTAAAGATTAATGCTTAATCCTAAACCCCACACCCCATAATTCAAGATTTCTCTCGAAATTCCTACTGAAGATTGGCTTTCTTTTAATCACTGCTGAATCCACCTCAAGTTACACAAACTTTCTAACAGAAAACCATTTGTGACTGACAGAATAAATGAACTCCCTTCCGAGAAAGTGAATTTTAAAACGTAGATGATCATCCTATATCCTCAGTTTTGGTTGCCAATGCAAATGAGTCAGAGGATTTGCTTCAGACACTGAGATAATTGTGTAACTCTGCAGCGGAAAATGCCATTGGAGAGTACTTGCTGACCTCATAGCTGAAAAAAAACCATTTAAAAGATGTGGAAACCAGATGTTTCAGTCACATTTCAGCCGCTGCTCTGAGAACTCACCGTGAGCAGTCCCTGACAGACTGTTACTTCGCTGCAACTGGAGAGATGACCATCGCAATTTACTTATTTGTCTTGCTGTGGGAAGAGGCTGCAGGATGGGGGTTCAGGAATGGGATTTTTCATAACTCCATATGGCTTGGTAAGAAACTTCACTCGTGAGCTGCTTGTGGGAATGTCGATTCTTTGAAATCATGAAGAAGTGAATTAAAACAGTAAATTTTTCTACTCTGTTCAAGGATGATGTTTTCAAAGAAAATACTTAGGAAAGATAGCTGTTGGAATGTGTAGAGCATTTTTTTTAAAAAGCGTTTTTACCTTCTAAAATTTAACAATAGGGTTTTATAAAGTGAATTGTTTCATAGAAAACAACAATGAATATATTCAGTATAAAATAATACTTAAAAATTTTTCAAAGCAGATGTGGTAGCATAGTGAGGAGTATTTTTTTAACAAACTAAAGCCACCAATATGTTTTTTTTTATTTCAATGTATCTGCAGTCAGATTTCAGAACCATAACAGGTAAATTGGTATATATTACTGCGAAAATTTTGTAATCATTGCTCCATGTGGTCTGAGCTGTAGTGTATACCTTAGCTTTCCGAAATATCTTTTGACTATTATGACAAAGCCAGCTTGCAATATAGAAAAAAATGAAAAAGGTTTCTTCTTATGAATGCATTCTTGTCACATTGATTCCTTTTGTTCATGTTAACCATATAAATGGCTAACTTTCCTAACCCTTTTTTTAGACAAGGAAAGTTTCTTTTGTTGTTTAGTTAAGTGTAAGGAATGACATACGCGAAATGGTAAAGATAAACAATAGATCAAAAAAGGCAAAATACGGAAAATCCAAAACACCCTTTCCAGTGCACTAAGCAATGCTTTAATTTTCATGATTCACGTTGACATTGCCTTATGTTCATTATTGTGTTTAACAGTAAAAAAAATTTGAATTGTTCGGGGAGAAAAACTGATGGATTCCTGCATAGAATGAAGAAATGAGAGAAGGCAAATTAACCTATATCTGGTTTTATGCTTGCTAAGCAGCACACAGTTGTAGAATATCTTCCCTTTCAGTATGTTTCTCTCTGGTGATAACTACAACCAGGAGGGTTTCATTAAAAAGCCTGATTGGTAATGCATAGCCTTTCCGCCTCTTTTTTTCAGCTTGAGACAGTGAACTAGTTTCACTGTGATCCATTTGGCCAACATGGGTTCTGGAATTTAGTAGAGCAACAAGCGAATTTCTTCGTTTACTTTCATTGCACACGATCAAATTTAGGAAATATATACATATTTGTCAGAAACTTTTTTAAATGTCAAGAAGCTAGTAAGAAATAAACCCATATGGATAAACTTTGAAATGCTGGCAAACTCTCTAAAAATCAAGTAATTTGGATTTTTTTTTAAAGTGATGTCATATATTACAAAAATATAAACCTGGACAATAGAAGTTCTGCCCCAGAGGCAGAAAGGAGCAAACCCAAATGTTTGTTAATAAAATACTGAAAATCTGAGGCTTGGGATAATAGCAAATTGCTTCCATCTGGGACGAATTATTGGCCAGTCAGCCTAGTACTACACACTGTTTACAGTTGGTTGGGTCGATATCATATTAGAAACTATTTAGGGAGGAAAGTGAGCTGGATTAAAAGACAGGAATCTGCCAGCAACTATCAAGAACAGGACACTTTAAATTCTCTAGGTTACTGTTCCAAACTGGTAAAATGAGAAGGTAGAAGTAAGGGATCCCTAAGGTTTATTTTAACTCTGGTAGCCCCTAATTTCTTAAATAGTACTTTAAATGAAACGAAACAAAAACAATGAAAAAAACTCCGCTAAAGGACAGAAGATTTCAGTTACATGCATCATGAAAACTGAAAATGCACAGATAAGCAATTCTTTTCAGTTATCATCTTTGGGAAAAAAGGGAAGGGAAAAGTAACATGTCGTGAGTTCCCACTAGGGTACGAAGGTATTATTATTCCTATTCGATAGATGGGGAAATTGATGCTCATCAAGTTATACAAGGTTATACAATTCCTCCACGGTAGAACCAGCAATGGAAAGCAGAGTCGACATTCTACTGTTGCCACTTGCTAAAAGAAAAAAAAATTATCAGTTAAACAAATTTTCAGTCGTAATAAATAAATGAGTATTGGCTAGAAAAATTAATAAAACATTATTTCTTCTGAAAGATAAAATTAAGATTCATAGCAAAAGTCCATCTTAATAGCTTAAAATTCTGAATTGAGGACTACTTTAAATGCCTGCTTTAAAATTGTTAAGTACCTATTATACACCAAGAGTTCTCAATTTGTTCGTAAGGCAAGATACCAGGAAGTTCGATGCTCTTCGAGAAACAATGTGGAATGTTAATATTTAATACATTAAATTGAAATTATAACATAGAAAATTTTTGCTATTTCAGTTACTATGCTATACAAGGCAAGTATCCACAGGTACCAAAAGTTTAAGAAAAATTACTGGGAGGAAAACTTAAAACCATTTTTTTTAAATCTCAATTTATTTTTCTGAAAACATCATATTTCAATTTTGGAGCAAAAATATGAAGGAAATCAGTTTGAGAAAAATTGTCATATATTAAAATAATTCCTAGAAATTATTTTTCAAATAAAGGTCTTTTAGTGTATATTCTTAGGGAATAGATACAATTTTAACATTTTTAATAATTAACAACAATCTCTATTATAATACGTAAGTTAAACATGCCTCCTTTCTCTACCAAAAGCCCTGATGTTCCTCTATTTCAAGATAAACATATTCAAAATGTTCACTGGTGTCCAAGTTCCTTGAGGACAGGACTTAATCCACAGTGCCTAGCAAAATACTTTATGGCATATGCTTGAAATAACCAAATTGGAAACTAATGAAAATTTAATAAAGCTTTGCCATATGAAGGACACCTGGGCAGCAGGTGACTTTCAAAGCGGAAAACAACTCAACTGGTTATGACTTGATGTTCCTGGCATTCTCTGACCTATAAGCATCAGTTGCCTAAGTCCCTCTGTGTGTGAATAACGGGTTTTACCATATAATGTACAAGAACAGGATCCCTTGGAGTTCAGAAAAACAGAGAAAATACCAAGCACCATCTCCCATTGAACTATGACAGTGTCAACCTCCAGTTTGGGGAGGAGAACCAGGAAGTATATTTTCTGGATTCATGTCTTGCTGCATGCCAAGAAATATGTATTCTCATTGGAAATGGTCTTGATGGTGGCTATTGTACAAGTCAGGGTACAAGGTCTTATCCATAACCTGTCAGACTGCACAGGAGTATTAGAGCTAACTACAGAGCTAATGTTATGACTATTGTCCTGGGAATCTTTTCATATTGTTTCTATGGCAGAAAGCACTCCAAACTCAAAACAATCCATTATAAGTGATCTATTGGAAAACAACTCACATATGACCTAACATTGCCTAAAATGTGTTGGGAACAACATGTGAACTAAAAAAACATATCAGATAAAGAATTTCAGCACTAACTGGTAGTTAGGTGTGTCCAGTTTTTTCTCTGCTATGTTTAAATCTATTTTTCTTTTTCTTAGTTTAGTATTTGTTTGCTTTGGATTCTCTCAGACATTTCATTAGTTTTCTGTTTACTAAATACTTAATTCTGTTACATTAGTCATTTCCCTCAAATGGATATTTTGGTTTATTTTTCCCCATCTTTGCGAGCCTACATAATGAATCCATTCTCATCGGTTTCTTTTGCCTTCACCTCCTTTTTTCCTCCTATTACTTATTCTTCCAAGTTTTTATATGACCTAAGACCAAAAGAAAGCGAAAACTTTATTACCTTTTGATAACGTAGAAATACAATACTGTATTCAAATTTCTTTTTCAGGCTATTTGGTCAAAAAAACATAATTTAGCCTGTAATTTCTGTCTATGTCCCCCAAATTCCCCTAAAATTCCCCTCATTCATATTTTTTTCCAAAGCTTTCTAACAATGAAAACGTAGCCACCCAAGGCAGCTGACCCAGAAAGCCCTTTGGCAGGAACAATAGCTGATGTAATCTTCCAGCTGAGGCCACAGAAGTTCCCCGTTGCACAAGAATGGATAATAGTGCATTTATGACCTGTGTGATTTCACAGAACAGGCAGCAGGTGTGTACCACAGAGAGGCCCGGTCTGGCAGATACAAGCTCACCTACGCAGAAGCCAAGGCGGTGTGTGAGTTTGAAGGCGGCCGTCTTGCGACCTACAAGCAGTTGGAGGCAGCCAGAAAAATTGGTAACTGATTTGACAATGAGTTTTCTTCTTTTTCACCCTCGGAGGGTTGGAGGGGGGACCCCCCTTTCCTATTACCCTTATTAAGACTTCTCTCTCCACCCCCTAGGTGGGACATCTCTGCTCTCTGGCTTCTCCCATCTGCAGAGAGTTGGCGCCAAGTGTCTAGTACTAGCAACTTGCTTGAGGTCACAACCTAGTGGGAGCTAAGAAAATAAAAGTCAAAAGGAAATGAAATGACCTCAACATCATTTAAATTTCTCATTAATTTTAGCGCCATTGCTATTCATTTTTAATACTGTTCTACCTCTACTTGACTTCTGAGTATGGGTTTCCTCAGCTAGTAAATGATGCTGCAGTACTACGTTGAGTCTCACAAGGAAATTTACTTGGTAGGAGAAATATCAAATTTAGTGGCTTTTTTCCCAATTTTTTTTTTTTTTTTACATTAAGTGGGCGAATGCATTTTGTACTTTAGGATCAAAAGCTTTGAGGAAAAGGTTGGTGGGCAGGTTATAAGACAGCAGGAGAAAGAAACTAGAAAGATGATGTTGGAAGATCTGGTGAAAACCCCAGAAATTAACTGGTATTATTTGCTTCTTTATACAAAAATTGTCTGCTCCCATCTCACCAGGACTTCGGGAGAGTGGGTCACCCCCATTCAGAACTCCTTTGCTGTCAGGATGATATCTGGCAAAGTTTATGCTATTATTACACATTACCCAGACAAAACTAACAGTGTTCTCTCAAACGCCTGAGTCTTCCCAGACAACTGGTCATCTGTAATCACAGGGCTGTGTGGGGCAAAGTAATTGGAATGATGGATACAAAGGCCATAATCTTTACTAGCTACCCTGGGTCTCTAGTAAATTCCCTCTTGGATAGCATTGGCAGATATTGAAACAGCCTCCGAAGCTGAGCAAGGGAAACAGGGCTGAGCCTTTAGATGAAACTTACGAGAAAATGTATCTTTATTCAAATCTTTAAAAATATTACTAACATCTTAATTGATCCTGAAATAGAAATTAATTAAATCACCACTTGAAATTTTTTTTTCAAAATCGATTACAATTTTAGAAATTATCTCATGGCACTAGATAAGCCATTTGTGAAAAGAAGCCAGCTCTGAATTTGGATTATTTTCGTATCTACAGTATTATAATTTCTAGCCCCTCTGCATCTTTTTTTTCAAGTAAGATGTAGTTTTCTAGTAAAAACAAGAAGTTAAATTTTATGTGATTCAAATTTTTTTTATTATTTTTCAAGAAAACAGTTTTTCTCTTTTACCTAAACTAGATTTGGGCAGTTGAGAAACTTACTGTTGCAAGTGGTCATCTTTGTTAAGATGACCTTGCTCTGCTGAGAGAGTTTACCAGTTTAGTCCATAACCCTTCTTCCTCTTGCAGGATTTCATGTCTGTGCTGCAGGATGGATGGCGAAGGGCAGAGTTGGATACCCTATTGTGAAGCCAGGACCCAACTGTGGATTTGGAAGAACTGGTATTATTGATTATGGAGTCCGTCTCAATAGGAGTGAAAGATGGGATGCCTATTGCTACAACCCACATGGTTGGTTAAAAATAATAATTTTATGTTTTGCAAAAATGGTTACATGCTACTAAGAGGTTGTTAACAAAGAAATGGCTTCTTCTTCCAGCAATAATTCAATCTGGTGATAATTCTGATAACTACCATTCATAAAGTGATTATACTATGCCAGATTTTTCTTTTGCTTGATAAACTTTAGTGTCTCTGAGCTCCTATTCGATCATTGTCATAGATCAAAATGTAGGGTAAACAAAGAAGTGTTCATGAAAAGGTTCTTATAACATTCCATTGCCCTCTTATAAGAATGCCATCTTAACTCATAGATTTGTATAAATTGCTTTCTTTTCTCATAGAAGCCTGCATACTTTTTACTCTGGGAACATGCGTACAGAATCCTGGGAGACTTGCTCTTACCCAATTCTTAGTGCATTTAGCATACTTTGGAATTTAGTGGTATTCGGATTATTTAGGATGTGGTTAACTTGAAGGAGACTGAGAACTGCCTCAACCAGCAAAAGGACAACAGCTCATTGAAACATCACTGGAATGAAAAAATCATAATAGTATGAGAAAAATAAAGCAATCATTATTAATTAATCAATATCACCAGGTTAGAGCCAATTAAAATAAGGAAGAATAGAGTCATTAAGAAGTGTTTAGAAGTACATTTGCTCATTTCAGGTTCTGAATGTATGACGTGATGTTGACTACTTTTGTGTGTGAATATTTTTTAACCAATTAACAGTGCTTAGAGGCCCAGTCAGCTTGGTAAATCTGTCATTTACTAAATAAGCAATAGGTGAGGCAATAACTGCATGTAACATAAAATACAGAGCTGAATAGATATAGCTAAATAGGCAGCCAAATTAGTTTAATATTCAAATTTCTTCCACTCTAATAATATATACAACAAAGATAAGATGGTATGGGACAGAGAAATTTGCTCCTGAAGTTGGCAATATACATGCTTATGTAGGTATGCAAACTATGTATAGTACATTTCATTTTACAATTAGAATATTTTATATTTGCATAACATCCTTACGTTATTTTCTATATTTTATCTTCCAAATAACTCTGTGAGGGAGATAATGAGAGAGGCATAGTTATATTAATTTTACCAATGAAGAGAATGAGGCATGGATTGGACACAGAGTTGAAATAGATCCCTGACCTTATTGTGTTGCTCCCAGCCTTTCTCAGATCCTGTCTAGCCTTCACAAAATAAGCTCTCTTAACTCCGATGGAATTAAGGATTCTAACACAATTTTCAAAAATAGCTATTTTAAAGAAGAATATTCCTGGGAAAAAAGTTCTAATTAATATAATTTAAAAATCTTTAAATGCTACCCAGAATCACCACCACCACCACCACACAGGTTGTTTTTGTTTCCAGGTTCTACCTTTTTCCTAGACACTAGACACTTAACTGATACGGTTAAAATTAACCAGGGCTCCTTCCTGGCTTTCCCTCTAGATCACATTGCAAACCACTGGCTCTGGCAGAAGTGTTTGTTTTAGTTGTTTGTTTGTTTTTCCTATGACAGATTATGACATACTGAAATCTATAAAACAATGGATGACTTGGAAAAAGCAAACATGAATATCTCCACCAAATTCTGAAATACGAGGATTAGGATGTTAGTTTAAAATAAATAAAGGGAGTACAGAATAATTACTAATTATTCTTTTTAATTGGATTAGAGTGACCTTCATGGTCACTTGCAATCCTGAAATTCCATAACGATTTTCCACACAGAATTTATGGGACACTTATTCTAAGTGTTTGAGTCCCTGAAGACACAATGGTGACACCACAGAAAAAAATCTTGATTGGGCTGTTGGTGACATGGATACATATATTTTTTTCAAAATACATAGATGTTTTTACAAAAGACTTGTACATTTTGTTTTAAGAGATAAAAGAAAGCAAAAATGTAAACAGAAGCACAATTCACTTACTATTTAAAAAAAAGCTTTTTAATTTAAAAAAAAGAAATTTTTTAGAGATGAAGTCTCACTGTGTTGCCCAGTATAGCCTCAAACACCCGGGCTCAGTGGATCCTTCCACATGAGCCTCCCAAATAGCTGGGACTACAGGTGCATGCCACCGCAGCCAGCTGTTTTTTTCCTTACTATTTTTACTTTAAAAAAAATCCACAAATAGTCCAAAATGTTTGTTTTAGAGAACTTAGAAACTATTGATAAAAAAATACATTTATTCTTTAGCTGGAAGCATACATAATATACTATCAATGCTATATATTAAGCCATTTCCTTACTATTTCATAACAAGTTATAGATAGCTAAGAAGTAAATACCATTTTTAAATAGGAATAGTTTTTTTCCTAATGCTTTTTTTTCTTTCTTTTTCTTTTTCCATTTCAGCAAAGGAGTGTGGTGGTGTCTTTACAGATACAAAGCATATTTTTAAATCTCCAGGCTTTCCAAAGGAGTATGAGGATAACCAAATCTGCTACTGGCACATTAGACTCAAGTATGGTCAGCGTATTCACCTAAGTTTTTTGAACTTTGACCTTGAAGATGACCCAGGTTGCTTGGCTGACTATGTTGAAATATATGACAGTTATGATGATGTCCATGGCTTTGTGGGAAGGTACGTGGGGTTCCCCCATACAGAAAGTTAGATGAATGTCCAATATTTTGTTTCATGCTTCTTTAATTAATTTTCCCTCCACTGTCCCTGTAATATTGATTTTATAGTATTTCAACTTTACTACAACACCATATGCTTTTCGAGAAAAATTTTTCTTAGCTGGCTGCTACATATACTTATTATTAAATTAGTGATAGCTGTTTTTTGATTATTGCTGAGTTATAAGAACTTGGTAGTCTATTTATTAAAATCTCAAGATTTAACTAACAACAGGAGGAAGGAGAGATACATGAGTTGAAAAATGCGTTGAGATTTTTAAGTTTAATTTATGTCAGCCTCCTAAAAATGATTGTAAATTTAGTAATTTTTGCCTTTTTTCTTCCTACAAAGCCTTGTGCTATGCATTATGGATGTAAGGTAAATAAGCAAAGTATAGCCCCTTCTCTCATACAATTTAACAAAGCATATGATGAATATCTTCTTAAAATTAGCTTTCTTTGGCCGGGCACAGTGGCTCACGCCTGTAATCCCAGCACTTTGAGAGGCTGAGAGGGGAGGATCACTTGAGGTCAGGAGTTGAAAACCAGCCTGGACAACATTGTAAGACCCCCATCTCTACAAAAAATGTTTTTAAAAAATGAGCTGGGTGTGGTGGTGCACACCTGCTGGGTGTGGTGGTGCACACCTGTAGTCCTAGGCACTCAGGAAGCAAGAATGGAGGATCACTTGAGCCCAGGAGTTCAAGGCTGTTATGAGCTATGAGCTATAGGCTATGATTGTGCCACTGCACTCCAGCCTTGGTGACAGAGTAAGACCCTGTCTCTAAAAGATAAATCAGTTGAATTAATTTTTTTTTTTAAAAAAGCTTTCTTTGCCATAAAAAACAAGTGTTTCCTTCCTCAATAATTTTCCCATGTTTTTGCAACATGCTGGGCCACAGTCTTTTCGTTCATACCCCAAATCTTTAATATAGTTTAAATTTTGAGTGCTTTACAATATATTGCAAAATTAAAGAGCATACAATTAGATATTTTATATAGTCAGGTCCCCAGTTAATAGCCCATATTTTAGACTATCGATTATCAATATACTATGAATGATCAATTCTCTATTATAAATGATATTAATTTAATGGAAGAAAATGGTAGTGGGGACAATTTAAAAATGACAGACTCAATAGGTTTTTATATTTACTTTGAAACATGTAACTTAAATACAAACATAAACAAATCCCTGGTTGTCTAGCGGTTAGGATAAAAAAAGAGAAAAACAAAGGCATTTCTTGCGTAAATGAACAATAGTTTTTGAAAGGAAAGTATTTGTTGTTTTGTTTTACATTGTTTGTTCTGCTTTGTTTTGTTCCTCAGCTGACAGAGACAGGAAAAAAATACAAATAGTTTTTAATAATTCTTTGAAGAAGACACGAAGTAGAGTTGGGGGAATTAAGAACAAGGCACTTTTTGAAAGAATGGACTTCCCACTTTGGGAATTAAGATGATATTTTATTCTAAACCCAGTTTCAGAACTCAATTACAGCTCTAGATAAAATCATAAACTATTATTTTTAGAAGGTTTCAATAGGCTGATTTATATTCTGTAATTTATCTTTTTTTTTTTTCAAAACAGGGTCTTGCCCTGTCACCCAGGCTAGATAGAGTTCAGTGGTGTCATCATAGTTCACTGAAACCTCATACTCCAGGGTTCAAGTGATCCTCCTGCCTCAGCCTCCTGAGTAGCTGGGACTACTGGAGAGCACCACCACACCCAGCTAATTTTTTCTATTTTTAGTGAAGACGGGGTCTCACTCTTGCTCAGGCTGGTCTTGAACTCCCGGCCTCCCACCTCAGCCTCCCAAAATGCTAGGATGATAGGCCTGAGCCACCGTGCCCAGCCTAATTTATCTTTATAATAGACTCTTCCTTCCTGTGGAATGAATTACATTTTTAGAAACTTACAAAACCCTTACCTTTTTATATAATGTGCAAGTAAGTTCCTTTCAAGTCATGATACAGATAAAAATCAAACCCTTTTATTCCTATAAGGTCCAACATAATTTTTCCACATTTAAGTCAATCTGTCCTAGAATTCAAAATATTAATATCACTAACCATACACCCATTCTTCCTTAACTGTGAAGAAAACTTTATAAAATTAATCAGAAACAAATTTTTAATTTTTCCAAGTAGATTCAAATGATCTACTGTACAAATATTTTTGTAGGTACCAAAGTAGAAATGCCACAAATCTTTTCTTAAAATCTCAATATTGTGAGAATATTACTTCAGACAGCAAACTTTGTTTCAACCCCTCTTCTCCCTTATGAATCCATGTAAAAAAAATGCAAATTTTAAAAATTATAGAAAAATGAGCCATTACTTAAGTGAAATCATTTTAATTATCAGTAAGAATCACTACAATTGCTATATAATATTCATTCAAGTGACTTCTCTTTTCTAAAAATTCCCTTTCAGATACTGTGGAGATACGCTTCCAGATGACATCATTAGTACAGGTAATGCTCTAAATTGAGGACCAAAACTCTAATTTGTTTTGTCATTGTCCCTGAAAGTAAAGGACCTAGTAGTTATTATTATTCACTTTTTAAAGTTGAGAGAACTAACGCCAGATGTAACTTGTTAGCTTGTAAAATGCAGAGAATTATTTATTTATACTTAAAGATTTATGCCAACTGCTTGCATTAAAAACATATAGACTTGTTATTTGCAGGAAATGCAGTCTGAGATAGTCTTGAATCTGCAAATCCATAAACACTGCTATCACTTATGATTTCCATAAAATATAGTAATAAACAACTGATATTTTTCATTGGTAAATAACTGAAATAATTTACAAAGTTGTTAAAAAATACCTTATCACTAAAACAAATTTTACATTGTATTTATTACATTTTTATCTTAGTACAGCATTCTCTAGAGAGTGTTTTGAAGAACACAGTTCTGTGAGATGTTTTAAATAGTTATTACATGAAAAAAGGTTTCTAAGGTCAAATAATTTTGGAAAACATTGGGTTAAACAATATTAAACAGGTTTCTTTATTGGAAGGCGGCAGGGAGCTTTTAATATGCTAATTTTACATGGTAAATCTCAAAAGGCTAGATATAATAGGCAATGTTTTCCAAATATCTCCCCATCCCCACAATTATTTCTGTGACTTTGTTCCAAGAAATATACCTCATGAAATGCCCTGTAGTAGCATAAATTTATCTCAATGAGCAAGACT
Organism: Avahi laniger; assembly: GCA_963575035.1. Taxonomy (NCBI): domain Eukaryota; kingdom Metazoa; phylum Chordata; class Mammalia; order Primates; family Indriidae; genus Avahi; species Avahi laniger. The sequence goes on along the minus strand of CAUYSK010015022.1, from coordinate 3,288 downwards.
ATCCTTTAATTCACCCCAAACTGCTATCCTGTGGCTAAAAACCTGTACTTTCTTAAATGTCATCATTTTTTCTTTTTATTTCCATCATCAGCATGAGCAGTTTGCATTCATATGTGCTCTACTTTTCCTTCAAGTCCTAAAATTATCGCAATATCACAACACTTCTGCAACTAAAACAACAAAGTTACATTGACTTGCAATTTCTAAGTAGTCCTTACACTCAAATACAACTAGTTAACTTGCGCACCCCAACCTTGCAGAATATAAATTAGACTCAAGTGTAATTTATTTGTCATTATTGCAAGATGGAAATTCCTGCTCTGTACTTGAATGATTAATGCTTAAACCTTATTAATTCATTACTGTTACAACCTCCCTAAGAAGGGAAATCTATTAATATTAAACCTTTTACTTATCTCTCATTCTTTTCTTGAAAACATATTTTATGTTAACAGAAAGTTGGAAGAAGACATCTTAGAGCTATAGTCAGAACAAGAGTCAAAAGGAAGTCTGAAATTTGACATTTTGCTTGTTTTGTCTAAAACAGACAGCTTACTCCAAGCATAACCAAATCAATGTCAGGTTTTCTGGCATGACTTCAACAAACTAAAAAGAAAATCCCCATACAAATTATTATTCAAAGAGAAACAAATCAACAAACAGAAAAGAATATAGTCAAATAAAAGAGCCAAAGACTTAGCAAATCAGCAGGAAGACATTAATACAAAGTAATAGGAAAAGAAGACGTAAGACACATTTAACATAAAATCCAATGACAAACAGAATATTAACGTTTTGATGTGGTTTTCTTCTTAAATATGTGCTTATTCAACCCAGAATATTTATATTAAAAAACAAAAACAGAAAATAAACTAAAACTACCCATAATCTCATCACATTAATAAAAGGTATAAAGTAAGAATGTGCTCATTCTCCTCATCTCTCTTCACCCCAGAAAGGCATTTGATAACTGTGTAGTGACATCCTTCCAGATGTTTTCCTGTTATACAAACATTATATACATGGATACTATGTACATTGTCAGAGTACAATACTTAGATAACTCTAATTCATTTTAATGGCTGCTTAATCCGTCATTGTATGGATATGCCATATAATTTGTCATGTACTAATATTTGATGTCCTGAAGATGGTTTTTCTGATATTTTCTTTTTTTATTCGATGTTTCAATGAACATTTGTAAACCTCTATCTTAACTTGGTAGTGCTATTTTTTTTTAATAGAGTAGGTTCTTGCAAATGAAATTATGGGGTCACAGGCAAGATGCATTTTAAATGTTGATAGATGTTGCCAAATTAGCACAAGCCCACAGTGCCAATTTGCATTTTAACTAGCTAAGTGTTCACTGAATTCTCTCACAATAAAAGAGCAAAAAAAGTATCATTATTGGTCTTATTTGAATTTCTTTGTACTTTTTTTTGAAAATCTTTTAAAATGTTTATTGACCCTGTGAACACTTATGAATTGCCTATGAATTTATATTTCTTGTGCATTTTTCTTAAGAACTCTTGCCTTTTTTATTTCTAGCAGCTCTTTGTATATTAGAGATATTAACCCTATTTTCTCTCAGTCTGTCTCTTTCAAAATGTTTTTTATATTTAGGCAAATCTTCCAAGTATGAGAAATGTACAGTATAAGACTCACAAAATGAACTCTGAAGCCAGATTGCTTGTGCTCAAGCCTGACTCCACCAATTGAGCCCTGTGGTTTCGGGCAAGATACTTAGTCTCTCTGTGCCTCAGTTTCCTATGTATAAAATGAATACTTTAAGAGTATTCACCTCACTTCACAGTGTTGTTGTGGGGATTACCTGGGTTAATAGATGAAATCTACTATCAGCATTCTATATAGAGAGAGAATGTACACACACACACACATGTGTATATATGCTGGTGTTTTTTTTTGTTTTTCTGGTTTGTTTTTTTTTGGAGACAAGGTCTCACTCTGTTGCCCAGGCAAGCTTGCAGTGGCATCATCATAGCTCACTACAACCTCAAACTCCTGAGCTCAAGGGATTGTCTTGCCTCAGCTTCCCAGGGTCTCAGATGTTGCCCAGGCTGATCTTGAACTCTTAGCCTCAAGTGATCTTCCCACTTTGCCCTTCCAAAGTGCTGGAATTACAGGCTTGAGTCACTGGTTTTTTTGTTTTGTTTTTTATAATGAATTTTGGATTTGGGATCTAAATTAAGAAGGCTTTTCCTCCCTGAAAAAAATATAAGTGTTTCTATATTTTATTTTATATAATAAAGTTTTTATTTTTAGCACATTTTGGTCTTTATGTGCAGGTAAAATGTATTTAGGTACTCTCTGTAAAGTAGGGATCTAGCTTTGTTTCTTACAAATGTAAAGCTTCTTGCCCTGACATCGTTTAGTGAATAACCCATCCACCCCTCACTAGTTTGACCTGTCTCCGATTCTCCTTTGATAGTGTGGACATTCCTTCTACAAAGAGTGTCTTTTCAACAGAATAGACAAAATTTCCTGTGGGACAGATTGGAGGGCCACAGGAAAAAAAATATGAAAGTCTCTTACCCTGGGTTCATGTAGCAATGAAACCATAGACTATAGCTTGAGAACACACCTCTGAATTCTGGGAGTTTTCTTCATGAATTCTTATATTCTTCAATGAGAACAGTGAGTCCTCGAATTGTCAGCCAAATCAAAGGAGAGTAACATCTTTGTTTTTTGCCTACCCTTCCTCCCATAGGAAATGTCATGACCTTGAAGTTTCTGAGTGATGCTTCAGTGACAGCAGGAGGTTTCCAAATCAAATATGTTGCAGTGGATCCTGTGTCCAAATCCAGTCAAGGGAAAAATACAAGCACTGCTTCCACTGGAAATAAAAACTTTTTAGCTGGAAGATTTAGCCATTTATAAGGGGAAAAAAGGATGATCAGAATATACAGTGTTTCTGTTTGCATCTTTTGGAACTCCTTTGATCTCACTTTTATATTATTATTGTTAACATTTATTTATTATTTTTCTAAATGTGAAAGCATTACCTACTTTGGGGGAAATTGGAAAATACAGAAAACTTTAAATGAGAAAATAAAATCTCTCATAACCTCACTGCATAGAAATAACAAGCATTAACATTTTTATATATTTTTCTCTCAGTCATTTTTCTGTTTGTGGTATATATATATGTATATGTATTTGCATTTGAAATTTTGGAATCCCACTTTATGTATAGTTTTACATCCCTGTTTTGTTAACCTTGAACTTTATAGTTTAAGCGTTTTTTTTTTTTTTTTTTTTTTTTTTTTT
>CAUYSK010015020.1:0-15335 GCA_963575035.1 Avahi laniger | reverse complement strand
CTTTTGAAAAATAATATTTTACATGAAGCACATAATTCAAGGGAAGATATTAGTGTAACATTATTGATGTTAATAGCTAGGTTATTCGAAAAGTGAATCTATTCACCTTTATTTTTAGTGTCTTTAAATATGGACAGAAACGAAAGCTGGAATGAAAGGAAAGAGAAACGATCTTTATTTCAGACTGCAAACGCCTCTGTTTTTCATTTTTCAAAAAGAAAATCATAATTTTCCTTTCTCAATCTCAGCTCTACCCCTTTAGACTTGTCTTTTATTGTTTGTCTATTTATTATTTTATGATTTGTCTTTTATTATTGAAAATTTGCTGCTTAAGTACTCCAAATAGCTATTAATACAATGCCTATGGGCTTGTAAAGCAACCAAGGCTTGCTTCTAACCAGGATATAGTTTTGTAAATCTGAGCTCTAGGAATGAAACTTTTAAAGAGCATATGCAGACTATCTTGTGCAGAGTAAAAGTTTAAGAGTATATAAAGAGATTTTGTCCTAAAGTCAATGACATCAACAGGAGGGAATTATTCAGATAAATGTGTGAGAAAGTTTCGAAATGGTTCCAAGCAGGTCTGACTAGGTACATCAAAGATGAGTTTCCTATAGGCTGCAAATCCTACCAGACAGAACCTCTACTTTTAAAAAATGAAGCTGGTTATTTAGCTTCACTTTGTTGAACTAGAGAGAGCTACACAGGTTTGTTGTTACACCATGAGAAAGGATTTATTGTTAAACACTTAGAGTGCTGTAAGATAAAGTGGTCTATCAGGCTACATGTACACCATCCTGCCGCTTCACCTCTTATTAAAGACCGTTCTGACAGGCCAGGCAGGGCTTTCTGAGGTTTGGAGAAGTGAAAAATGCTCTTCAATGTGCTTTCACTTGCAGAGGACACGGACAGTCTGGCACCACATTTGACCAAATACACTCTCAGGATTGCCAGTTTTCTGTAGCAAAAACTGGCAACTATTTTCTTAAGCTTGCAGGCAGAATTTTTTTAGAGCTAAAGTATTAATATTAGGTGTGGTATTTTCCTGCACATGTATATGACAATTAATATCAATGTGTATCTAGAGAGATTCCTTAAGTGATTTCTTTCAGTTGTCTTTTATAATCAAACCGAGCATGTAATGAGCATTTACTATATGCCATTGTTTTGAGCATTTTATGTACATTATCTCATTTAACATTTACAGCATCCATATGAGAAATTAACTCCAAACACCAACGAAAAGCTGCTACATTAAACAATCTATCTGGTGTAGTCATTATTTAGAATTCAACCCAGGCATATTTCAAAACAGCACAGCTATACTACTTCAAGCAAGTATTATCATGAGAAATTTAGAAATATTTAGTTTTTGATCTATTATTGAGTCAAGAAAATAGATTTAAAAATGCTCATGATTAGTTTTCAGCCATAGTAAAGCAATAACAAAAATAGTTTCTCCAAAATAGTCTCCTGCTTAAAGCAAATCAGGCTTATATGTTAAAACATCAGTCAAAAGTGAGCGCCTGGTTCTGATATAGTCTCTTTCTGCCATCAGTGTTAAGCTGAAAGAAGTCCATTTCTGAGGGGAGAAGGCAGAAAGGCTATAAACATATGGAGCCATATAATTTTCTTCTTGTTCAAATGATGCTGTGAGACACCATTCAACTCCTGGCATTCCCCTTCAAACAAGCTACTTAATTGAAGGCCCAAGAAAAACCTGAGCTTGATCTGAGAACTGTCATTCCTATTACAACTCCAGCCATGCGCTCCCTCACAGAGGATGCTGAGATTGTGTCGTACTGAGACCAACATAGTCTTTGTTCTTCAGAGGCCACAGGTGATTAGTGCTACCACCTCCAATTTGATTGTGTGCATCCCTACTAATAGGTCACCGTTTTAGAACCTGAATGTTTCTGTTGCTTAATTTGTGTCCTCTTAACTGAGTGGTTCCATGTGTACATGGGAGTTGGGCAAAAACATGCAGCAACAATTAAACATGACCCTTTCCATGATCTCATTGGTTCCAGTAAGTAAGGTACGGGCCAACAATCTACTCTGCAGAAAACAAGACCAGAGTCTTGAAACCTTCGTGGAAACCGTCGATATGCTAGCCTCCATTTTAGTGCTTAAGACCAAGCTTAAGACCAAGAGTGGGCTAGGTCTTAGAAAAGACAACCTCTAATTCCTAAACATCCCATGTTACTTGTCTATAAATTTGTGAATTGTCCTAATAAAAAAACAATCTTGATTTGCTCTTTATCTAACAATCCTAGGAACACTCTTATTTCTCTAGTAAGCTTAGCACAATCCAGCAAAATAGGAAGCACTTGCTAAATGCTGCTGAATAATTGCAAATTGCTGAACAAATAAGTTGATAACTGTTTTTTATCATGTCTCTTCAAATTCAATTTTTAAATTACTCAAAATCTAAATTGAGTTTTAACAGAAAACATGTTGTACTTATTTCAAAGCTTGCAGCATTTCATTCATTCTGCTTTGTAAGTTTGCTGCTGTTTTCACCTTGCCTTGCAGTTTTCTCTCTTTATAAATTATGACATGATGTCTATTACAATTTCAGAAAGAGAGATAATATATTCCCATGTATGGTTATAATTTATATAAAAAGTTGATTTTAAAATATCATATAATTTATTTTTTGCTTTATTATTTTAGTAATTGAAATAGTGATTATAACCTCCGGACTGGGAAAGAAGAGACTATTCCCAGGTCAAATACTTCATCAAAAACTATGTAAACAATGCACTCCCAAAAAGTAGGATACAGCTAATAATTTTCAGATGTTCAGGTAATTTACACATTCTGAAGTCTGGGCAAAATTTGCTGAACAAGGGCCCTATGCCTGAATATACTGTCAGTGTGTGTAATATGTAAGCTGCAAGAGTGTCACATGGTGGTTACTTCATGAGAGATACATATTTGACAGCTTTTGCCAAAAGGAGAAATGATTTTGTTATGTAAGTACATGACCCTGGTAGGAAAATCATGATTTTTAAGCCAGCCACATAGAAACCTCAGAGCAATTAATAAATCTTCTCCAGCCTCATTCTTCCCCTCATTTTGTTCCAAGTTTTGCCTCTTGACCTTATATTTATTCCATTCTGTCATGACTGAAACATGTAGGAATACTGTTGCATGTGGCATTATATCAGACTACGGCTGTTAAAATTCTGTATGCAGTTAGAATTCTCTTTCAGGACCTGAAGTCTATGCAAACTTTTAAAACTTCAAAATCCTCATTGAGTACTGTGTTTTCCTGTGGATATTTAAAATATTTGTGAATGTTTTGGGATTTTTGTATAAAATAATGTTTTATATAAAAAAAGGCTTTTATGTAAAAACATTAATTTTAAAGTAAAAGAGAAGATCAACATCTGAAAGTTTTAAAAATGTCATAATAGGAGTAGATTTCTAAGGAGTATTTTGTAGATGACAATAAAATCCTTAAAAGTAAATGAAAACAGGCATTAACAAGCTTAAATAAAAGAACAGCAAGTCCTGGGGAAATATATCAAGGAGTAGAGATGGAATTATCTTCCAGTTTTTCTGAGAGAAATATATTTGGAGTTATAAAAGGGGGCATTTCAAAATCAATGTTAGAATTAACCATCATTTGAGGGAATATTTTTGGATAATCTTGCTATCTGTAAGATAAGAGGGAAAATGCTACATAAATAACATTTTTGCAATATTGCTCTCAAGAAATTCATATTATTCTTGATTTGGAGGTAGTGAACAAAACTAAATATAAAATCCTTCCTAATTCCAATGATTATTTTTATACAATCCATAAGACTAAAATAATATTTTCCCTATTTTTGTCTTTAGTTAATATTTTTTTCCTGATTTTAAAAATAAAAGGAATTTTTAATGCATATTCAGGGTGCTGTTCTTTTATTTTCCTTCTTTTTCATATTTGTGTATGTGTGTTTCTGGTTTTAATATAAAAAATCCCCAGAAAATTAGGTCAATTTCTTTGTCAGGAAAACTGTAAAACTATATGAAATGATCAGTCTGCTTTTTCACATAATCAGTTAACAAACAACATCACACCCACTTATTTTTTCTATGGCTTTATACACATTGTTGTCAAACTGACTGACAGCAACAATAATAAAACAACAAAGCGTAGATAAATACCAGAGAACAGAACCTGAGACAGAAAACGCTTATTTTCCTAGGACTCTCACAGGCCGTTCACTAACAATAGGAATGATGAATATGATAACATGCATATCAATGAATTTTCAACAACACTTTTGGTTTTGTTCACACTTGTATTTATCCAGTTGATTAAGGCAATTTACATAATTTAGAGGTAATTTCTTTCGGAAAGTCATGATAAAATGTTCTGATTGCAGAATGCCAAGTTCTTTACACGTGCAAGTTTTTCCAAGGAAGCCTAGAAATAAACAGGAAAAAAGGTGAAAATACGTCTAGATCTCCAAAGCAGATTTTCAAAGTCCATCTTTATTCTTTGTCTTCTTAAGTCCTTAAAACATAAAAGCTCATGTAACAAAGATATGATTTAAACAATAGCCCCATATTTCATTTTGTGTTGTTTGTGAGTACAGCAGGCAGACTCTAAGATAGCCCTTAATGACTTCCTCGTATTTAGTTCCTCCTCATATTTATACCCTCGTGTTATCCCCTTCTGTGGATTATGCATTGGATTTGGGTTTAATAACCAATCTCTAATGAATAAACTATGTCAGAAGTTATGGGATTTTAATTCTCCAATTAGGTTATGCAAAAGATTGTAGCTTCTGCCTTGGGGGCTTTTGTTCTCTGTCTCTCAAATTCTTCACTGTTGGGGAAGCAAACTACATGCTATGCACAGAGCTATGAAGAGACTTACAGGGCAAAAATCTACAGACAACAGTCAGCAAGGACCTGAGGCCTGTCAAATGCCCTGTGAGTGAGGGTGGCAATGGAATTTTTTGCAGTTGAACTTTTCAGTAAGACAATAGGCCCAGCTGACAGCTTGACTACAGACAGTTTCATAAGAGTTCTGAAACCACTCAGTTGACCCATGCTATATGTGAGTTCCTGATGCAGAGAAACTTTAATAAAGTAAATGTTTATTGTTTTCAGCTCCTAAGTTTGGAGCTAACTTTTTGTACAGCAATAGATAGCTAATAATGTTTTTGTTTTATTTTACTGTTATTGTCATTGTAATGCTGTGAAGTGATAAGTCCACTAGATTACTACTAAAATCTAAAGTTTGCTTTGGTGAAGGCCCTTCGTTCAACTTTAAAGAACATATAAATGTCCTTGAACTATCCATTCTAGAAAGAGGTAGATTTCATACCTTAGAGATTCCCATGAGGAAAAATTTCATAGCAGAATCTGTTTAGATAGAACATCTGCAGGGACTTGGATTGCAATGGTTCTGAGAGAGTCCTCTATTTTGGGGATCTACCAAATGATTCCTCGCACCTGTGAATTTTCCTGTAATTTAGGATTAAACTGGATCTTTTGGTATTATTTTTTATAAAAATTGATCTTCATACATTGTGAGTGGTAAATTCAATCATAAATTAAAATTGTGAAGTACTTAAATTTATCTTAGTATTGATCTATTTGTTTTTAAACTTATTTTCTTTACTTTTGAAAATTTTAACCTGTAAGGGAAAAAGGGTAATGTCCTTACCCACAGCAAGGTTCGTGGCTGACACTCCACAACAAAAGACATATCAACAAGAGTATATAAAGACTTAGTGAAAACTGTGTGTTTCTATGGACAGTCATAAAAAAGTATAATTAGAGGACAAAAGGGTATGATTCAGTTTATGGTAATAAAATGGGGAGAACTTAGCAAGGCCAGTTTGTTTAGAGTCTTCTTGGTGTTCTTGATTGACATTCTTTCCCTTGAGGTATAAAGTAAGACACCTGTCAGTGAGGGTCTTCATGGGAGATGGGAGGGAAGTCAGAGAGTGACCTTCCTTCCTACTTCTGTGGTTTTCTCAATTTCCTTCAGCTTAAAATATTCAGTATGCCAGGGTGCCATATTTTGTTCTGAACCCTAAGAAACCTTTTTCACTCATGCTGTAGGTTTGAAGAGCCTCCTGTTAGAGCTCCATTACTCTAGTGTTTTAGTCCTTTTAATTGATTTGCCTCCTCTCCGAAGGAGGAACATGACAATTTAGTGTATAACATCTTCTCAGAGGTATCTGCCAAAATGTCACAAATAAAGGGTTAATAACCAATAGTAGAGTAATGCATTACCTCTTATATAATATTTTCCAGACTCATTCTCTTAAGGTTTAATGACTAGCCACATATATTTCTGTTGGTAATGGATTTAAGTAAATCCTTATGGATTTCTGGAGTAACAGAGGCAGTTTGGAGAAATAGTTTGTGGGAAATAGTGAGCTTTTATAACGTCACTCCATTTATATCAACAATGACATGGCTAACTACTGGAATTAACAATCTCATGGGCATTGTAGAAAGCTGGCAATAGATAGACTTAGCTGAAATACTGTTTCATATTGAGTGTTCTTATTTGCCTTAAATAACTTGCCCTGAGGGAGCATAACATATTAGTATAATTGTGAGTAAAGTTTCTATAATTGTTGTTGCTATAAAGAATGAAATAGCATAGAGAAGGGTATCTGAAGATCTGTCTAATCTAGTGTTAGAGCACATTATAATTCTAAATAATGACCGTAACTTTAGGTCAGCAGATAAACTTCCTTATTATTCAGCTTTTTAAAGAGATATATGTTTGTAGATTTCTTATTTAGTTGTTATATTCCAAGAAAAGCTTGGTTAGAGAAAGAAATAGATAAATGCCAATGGGGGAGCAGCTTTCGAATCTGAATGAACTTTGGCCCACTTGCCTAAGATCTCACTCTTAAATCCTAGTGCATCACAGAGAACTTGGGCTTCCTGAAGTTGCTCTTTACTAAGCCACTGTGCCAAAATTATTGTTGTTGCAATTAGCAAAGAAACACAAGGAAACAGCTCATGAGTCACCGAAAATAAAGACATAAATAAATAAGAAACAACCCTGTCTAATAGATTGAAGTTTCTGAGTTCTCTTGAAATTGCTGCAACTTTTTTCAAACTCTCATGTTTTCTTTCAGAAATTTAGTGGCCTTAAAACATATCCCTTTCTAGTAATACTATACATGTTCACTCCAGTACCTGTACTTGCACTGCTCTGCTAAAAGTGAGACTGACCTTGAAATTCTTTTGCATTTTTTTTTAATTCCCCAAGTAGAAATTTGAAATTTAAGTCAGCAAAAACTCAGGCCCAGAGTGGTGGTTCATGCCTGCAATCCTAGCATTTTAAGAGGTTAATTATAACATTAAAACTGGTATTAACAAAAGTCATAAAGTAGCTTATGACTATTTCTTTTTATCTGAACTATAGTTCAGATCACTTTAAAGAGCATCAGTCATTTAATAGTAAACAATTACTTTAGGTACTATCTTAAAGAGAAGATATATAAGTAGTGGACAAAATACCTATGTAATCTCTGATCTCACTGGAGGCAGGATGCATTGTGATTAAGATTTCAAATTGCTTTGGTTTGAATCTTGACTCTGTCATTTACCAAGCTATAAAAATTTAGGAAAATTGCTAGATTTATCGTTTCTTAATTTCTTCACAGGTAAAATGGGATTAAAATATGAGGTCTTTCTGGAAAGTATCCAACCATGCAATATAAAAAATAGAGACATTTATTGAAGAATATATAAGATACAAGAAACATTGTATATAGGACAATGACACCTCAGTCCGCTTTAAAGTAGGCACCTTGGAACTTCGCAGAATTCTCCTAGTGTCTCTTAACCCAGTCCATACATGTTCAGCATTCTCAGGTGCTCTGTTTGTTGTAGACCTTCCAGAAAGTGGATCACTTTCAACAGATTCTCAACCATTTTTGAAGTATTTGTGTCACACTTTTATTTGTCCTGCACTCATTATATCATCCCCCAAAGCCTTCTGAATCATCCAAACAGTTTCCACAGAGGAGTATTCAAGCTTAACACAAAATTTGACACAGATTCATTGCTCTACTTGCACAGTCATTTTGAATGAGACGACCACGTGGTACACATGTGCACTCAACAGCATCTAGAGCCCCACTAACTAGTACAGTGAAGTTGTCATTGTTCACACATGGGCATTCCGGTCCATTCCCCTTGCCTGCGAGGTTACATCAATGTTTCACAAACTGTTCTTCTTATATTAACAATGGTTGGATGCTTTCTGAGCAGACCTTGTATGTATAAAACCCATTGGGTCATTGGAAATGAAGAATAGAAAAGTAATAATTCTTATTATACATCTTATACTCTGGTAGCAAGCAATTAACCCAATAATTAGGCAGGTAATGTTTCTATAAAGAAGATGTTGAAATCATTGTGGAAGTATAAAATAAATGTACCTAATTAAAATACCATAAAATTTGTCAAGGGCAGCAAAAATTCTTTCTATTCTTTAAATATTTTCCTTCCTATAAGGCACTAGTAAAATTCTTAAACATGGTGCAAGATTTCCCCCAACAATGCCATGTATTAGTTATCTAATATATACTGTGTATTAGTTCTGTTAAAAAATTTAGACAAATTAAATTTAACAGAGTTTAACTGAGGAAAGGACAATTTATGAATTGAGCAGCCTCCAGAACCAGCATAGAATCACAGGAACTCCAGAGCTGACACATGATCAGACAACATTTACGGACAGAAAAAGGACAGGAAGCACAGAAAAAAGTGCACTATAGAAACAGCTGGATTGGTTAAATTGGGTGTTTGCCTTATTTGAAACTGTTTTGAAGAGTTGGCTGCCTAAAGTTGATTAAAGTTCAGCTGCTATGATTGCCTGACACTTGGCTACTTATTACAAAGCCATTTTTCTTAGAGCATTTTTTTTGTTAAGTCAAGTACAGTATTATATAATACAGAATTATATAATACTATTATATAATAACACTATTTGTGTTTCCTAGATTTAGCAACTTTAATAAAAGGGAGGATTAGAGGAATTAGGTATGGGAAGACAGGTAGTAATATACAGTTTTGGGGGAGGCATAGCTTCTGAAATTTGATCTCCAGATATTGAAACAAAGGTAAGAATGATATTAATAGAGGTATCTGTGGCGATACATATTTCCCCTATAATTTTGCAGAACTGTTCTACATGAAGGCATGAAATTTGGCTATAAAATTTAAACAACCACCAACTATTCAGATATGGAGAATTTAACCAGGATCTAATTAGACTCAATGTAGGGAAAAGTGAAATGCAGAAATTTAGTCTATTAATAATGATTATATATTATAACATCTCATTTTGAATTAGCATTAGATCTTGGTGAAAACAAATGAACAGATAAATAATATAAAATAAAGAAACCTGAATATGATACTGAAAGATAAATAGCATAGTATCTCCAGAATATAAATATATATTTGCTACAGAAACTAAAAATGTAAACAAAATAAAAATTTAAATTCAAACACTGACAAAAATTTAAGAATAAAAAGGAGTAGGCAAGGATGAGACACAATAGCATAAGGAGTGTACAAGATAATAACCTGAGATGCAAAGAGAGTAAGCTGAGAACAGAAGACAAATAAGTAGTGAAAGGAAAATTTAAGGGAAACTTAAATGCCAATAATAGGTTGAACAAGAAAAGTCAGACACAATATAATACTTACTGTATGATTCCATTCATAGAAAATTACAGAATAGGCATAGTGACAGCATTTCATTGATTACTTTGGCCTAGGGTAGCAGAAATTGACTGAACATACGCATCAAAGAACTTTATGGTGGTGAATAAAACATTCTATATTTTGATTGTATAATGTTTACAGAATATAAACATTTGGCATAACTTGTTAAATATTTAAAAAGTTTCCGTAATTGTATTTAAATTATATCCTAGTAAATTTGATAAAAATGATAAGATAATACATATAAAGATTAAGTATAACATGAATAGGGAAATAAAAGTAATAGAAAGTACTACAATAATTTTAATATATGTACTTTAAGATCTATTACATTCCACATAAAATGAATGCGATCAGCCTCATGTAAAATTGTATCTTAGTAAAATGATAAAATTAAAAATATAAAATTAAAAAAAAACTATTTGGGGAAGGAGTAATTAATAACTTCTCACTTCAAAATAAATCATACAGACTTCCCATAGTCAATGCCTATAGCCAAAGACAATGCAAAATTGTTCTTGCTTTGAGAAAAGAAAACTAAGTTGTTCTTCTTATACTATTGCCACAAAACATATGATTTTTAGCTGATAAGAGTCTTATGCCCTTAGTCTTAATGGTCTTGGTGGGAATATTTGAAAACATCCTGCAAGTACATAAAAATTGGATTATAATTTATGAAGCAAGAAACTAGATGATTAAAATTAAGATGAGTTAATTTCTATGCTGTGATTTCAAAAAATGAGTGCAAATATTAAAATAAATCCTTATAATGGAAGGTTTATAAAAGCATCTGACTTAGCGCAATCTGATTTTAAATTCCAGATTGTAACAAGCTGTAATTTTGATCAGATTATCATTTTTAGATTATTTAACATTAAAAATCACTGCTATGGGTTTTTTATATATATATATTATTATTATTTTAAGATACCAAACTAAGAAAACAGCAAAAATGGTATGTCAAAGCTGAAAAGTCAAGAAAGTTGGTAGGTAAGAGGTATATATTTATAACTACTACTCTCTATTACCTATCCACATGAATAATCATATTATAAACAGAAATGGTTAAAACAAAGGAAAATCACAGTCTTCCTTAACCACTAGATCAGACAGAGGCTAACATATATACCTGTGGCTGGAAGTAATGATACAGACAATAGCTATTAAAGAGGCAAATTCTGTATTCATTTGTGGGAAGATTTTAGGAAGGATCACTAATTTTATGACTTCTTGAGGGCAATTTAATGAAATGAGATGGACTGAATTTCCCAAGACACAGGAGGACCTACTCCCTAATCTTGCAACACACTAATCCCATTGACATTGGAAAAGAACTTTATCCCTTTGGTGAAGATGAGAGAGCATGATTTTCCCTAATTATACATAGAGTCCACAAATGTAAGTCTAATATAAATCCATAATTTCCACGGTATAAGTGTGTTCAATACTATTCTTTGAGAAAAGAGAGATCACTCTTACCTCTCACAGCTTGTTGAACTACAATCAGTCAGAAAAATCCAACAATTTGATCACTTTGCTTTATGTGGTGGGGGTTTTTAATGTGACTGAACAAGTAAATAAGTATTCAAAAATTACTTACCATTTAATACAGCAGTTGTCTACTGAGCACTGGATCATCCATGGACTTAAAAAATATTAGTGGTTGGGAACTGAATTCAGAGACTTTAATTTAATTGCTCAGAGCACAGCCAGCCTGTGAATTGTTAAAAGTTCCTTAGGTGAATCCAATTAGCTTCCAATGTTGACAACCACTCTGATTTAAAGTGATGGAAGTTATTAAGAAAAACAATTATAAAAGTGTATCAAACTAAGGCAAATTTCATGGAAAAATAACACGTACACATTTAATGAGTCCTTAAAGGATATTCAGGACATTACTTAGACAAAATAAATAGAGCACAGGATCAAGTTCTTTGAAAAACGATGTGTTCAAATTAAATTTCCATTTGAGGAAATAAAGAATAGAATGGACACTGGTGAAACTGGGGATATTGTCAAAGAATTAGATAACATCTAATTTGAGATTCTTTGAAAAGAAATGTCTCAAATAATTAGATAACAGCACAAATCAAAAATAGACACTTAAAATGTCTATACTACTCAAAGTGATCTACAGATTTAATGCTATCTCTATTAAAACACCAACATCATTTTTTGCAAATCTGGAAAGAATAATTTTATGCTTCATATGGAGCCAGAGAAGATCTTGTATAGAAAAAGCAACCGTAAGCAAAAAGAACAAATTGGGAGGCATCGATTTACCAGACTTCAAGCTATACTACAAGTCTAGAGTAACTAAAACAAAATAGTACTGGCACAAGAATAAAGACACAGACCAATGGAACAGAACTGAGAACCCAGATATAAAATCATCCTCATATAGCCATCTAATATTTGACAAACCAGACAAAACCATACACTGGGGAAAAGGATCCTTATTCAATATACGGTGCTGGAAAAATTGAATAGCCACATGTAGAAGATTGAAACAAGATCCGCACTTCTCACCTCTCACAAAAATCAACTCATGGTGGATAACAGTCTTAAACGTAAAGCATGAAACTATAAAAGTTCTGGAAGAAAATGTTGGAAAAAACTGTTATAGACATTGGCCTAAGCAAAGAATTTATGAAGAAGACCCGAAAGGCAAGCAAAGCAACAACAAAAATAAATAAATGCGACTTGATCACATTAAAAAGCTTCTGCACAGCGAAAGAAACTATCACAAGAGCAAACAGACAACCTACAGAATGGGAGAAAATATTTGCATGCTACAGATCCAATAAAGAACTGATAACTAGAATCTATACAGAACTCAGGAAAATCAGCAACAAAAAAATCAAACAACCCCCATCAAAAAGTGTGCAAGGGACACGAACAGAAACTTTTCAAAAGAAAATAGACTAATGGTCAAGAAACATATGAAAAAATGCTCAACATATCTAATCATCAGGGAAATTCAAATCAAAACCACAATGAGATATCACTTAACTTCAGTGAGAATAGTCTTTATCAAAAAGTCCCCAAACAATAAACGTTGGCATGGATGTGAACAGATAGAAACACTCATACATTGCTGGTGAGACTGCAAACTAGTACAATCTTTGTGGAAAGTAATATGGAGATACCTCAAAGGGCTATAAGTAGAATTACCATTTGATTCAGCAATCCCATTACTGGACATCTATCCAAAGGAGCAAAAGACATTCTGTAAAAAAGACAACTGCACTTGAATGTTTATAACAACACAATCCACAATTGCAAAGATGTAGAAACAACCCAAATACCTGTCTATACATGAATCGATTAATAAAATGTGGTATATGTATGCCATGGAGTTCTACTCAGCCACAAAAAACAATGGTGATCTATCCCCTCTTGTATTATTTTGGATAGAGCTGGAGCCCATTCTATGAGGTGAAGTATTACAAGAATGGAAAAACAAGCAGCATATGTACTTGCCATCAAATTGGTATTAATTGATCAACACTTATGTGCCCATATAATAGTAACATTCACAGGTGTCAGGCACGTTTGAAGGGGGAGGAATGGATGGGTATATACACACCTAATGAATGTGGCACGTACCTTCTGGGGATGGACACGCTTGAAGCTCTGACTTGGGTGGGGCAAAGGCAATATATGTAACCCAGTATTTGTAGCCATATGTTGAAATAAAAAAAAATAAAAAAGCAGAAACTATGGAATAGTAAACATTGAAGTTAGATTAATAGGTCAAATTCCTGTATGACAAAATTTTCAGTAAGAATATAATAAAGAGAAACATCAGACAAAGAAAAATATTGCATATAATATTTTGTTTTGTTTTTTAGGATTTCTTCACAGCTTGGAAGTAATTCTAAAGTGTTAGGTCAGATGAAAAGACATATATTCTGGTTAAATTAATGAATCACAAGGCTAATGAAACATTCTACCAGTTTTCAGCAAAAAAAACCACTATTAGCTTCATTTAAAAAAAAGTGTTTTTTTCAGAAAAAGAAATCTTTTCTGTTGATTTCAAGATAACTATAGAAGCTCTAACACTTTATATTTTAAGATTCATGTCTTATGATTAAAAGTATATGTTTCCAAATATCTTTTAAAAAAGGAACGAAATTTTAATTCTTTGGTTTTTCACGACTAATCAGCCAGTCTCTGAAAAAACATTGGCCCCAAGAAAATAATCTTTCACTAATTATCTTCCACTAGGTCACATAAACACACTCGGTGTTAAGAGTGAAATTAGTTTTGTCCAAAGCATATGAGAATTAGTAAATAGTGGCCCCTCTCTAAAGCCAAAACATAGCATAATAAATTTTCACCACGAGAACATAAAGCTGTTAAAAATTTTATGCGAGTCAACATGGTATTAAAATACACAAAATAAAACAACTTATAAAAGACTATATATATGGATAGAGAGGGCCTTGGCAGCCATACTTGGTGTCCTGAAATTGTGGATAGTCATGAGACAGAAGCCATATTATTCTGTGCTCAAAGGAGGATATTCATATGAGCTAAGTGAGAGTTGGCAGACAGGAGGAAGGGAACTGGCTGTCAGGATGAGCATGTAAGGGATACGGACAAACGCTGAACCCTTGAGGACGTTGAAAGATATCTAAAGAGACGTGCTGTCACCTTGCTGCTAGAAATAAGTATCCTACCATGGATAATGGAAGATGGCTTGTCTAACAAAATTGGATGAGCCCAAGTAACATCAATCATGGGATTCTTTGCTGTTTTGGCTCAAGATCACATCAGGAAAAACTCCTTTGCAATTGACCACACTATCAACGATAGATAAAATATTACTCAAACAACTTTTAAAATTGTTATTGATTTTCTACCATTTGCTATATAATTCTAATTCTTGGTAGCTAGCTTTTGAAAATAATCAGACGAAAATAATATTTTCTAAATCTATTTATCCTACAAAGTGTACACAATAATTTGAATGTTACCTTTTGGTTTTGTGATAAAATATTTTGGATCATAAAATGTATATGTAATGACAAAAAATGCTCTTAATACAATGTATGTTAAATAATCAGGATACAAGACTGTGTACATTGAGTGATCCCACATTTGAAAGAATGTAAATAGAAGATAAACTCTATCTATGTATCTCTATATCTATGTATCTATCTGTTAACTCTTTCTCTATCTGATTTTAAATGGTAGTTATCTCTGGCAGTTAAAATTCTGGAGGATTTTTTAATTATATTTTTAATATTTTATCTCTTTTAATATGAGAAACTCTTTTATATAATTTAAAGTGTAATAATACTAAGCAAATAATATTTTATCAATTTTAACTACTTTTAGTAAAAATTTATATGAACAAACAGTTTTAAAGAATTTAACCATAGATTTTATTTTCACTAGGAAAAACTGTTACCTCTACATTGAATAATTATATCTTAACCACTAAAGGACATTAATTTGGCAGCAGAAAATCCTAATGACAAGGTGTACAGTACATAGAGGATATTTAATTTGTTGAAGAATTGACAAGGCAAAAGGAGGCATCAAGTAGGGAAGTAATAAAGGGAATAGTATATCAAGTAATTAATTATATTAGTTTGGTAGGGCTGCCA